>DWHP01008796.1:0-10429 GCA_018247895.1 Parnassius honrathi | reverse complement strand
CATTTATATTTTATGCCAAACTTGTAGTTTAAATAATAATATAAAATAAATTATTTATGTCTTTTCACCTAATGTGTCTCGAAACCTATATGCTGATTGTAAGAAGCGACCTGTTCTAAACAAAATAAAACTTTGTCCATATCTATGATGCAATTGATGCAATACTTTACAGAAAATTTCTAAGAAGCAACGTACCTGGTACCTCGCTTGACCGCTGCACTTGTCTCATGTCAAAATTTAAAAAAACATACTTATGTAAGTGTGCACAATTTTGTGAATTATTAAAATGAAATCCAAAAGGAACTTCTTTGGAATTTCATGAACTTCGTAATAACAGACTAATAAAATTTACTAGTGTTGGAGTCACTGATTGCGCCAATGGTGCTTGGCGACGAAAACTGCAATTTTACCATTTAAAACCTAAACCGAAGAAATTAATATTCTGTGTTCTTTTTTCTTATTTCGGTAATGATGAAGTATATTGTATAATAAAACTTTACACACATAAAATACAGTGTAACAGCGTCAACGTCCATCCTCCATGAAGGAACATTAACGTAAAACTTATTGCCAAGAATGTGCATTGACGTTCACCGTTCAAGTGTGGCCATTCCATATAACGGGTTAATAATGGTCCTTCCCCGGTCAAGCGGTCAAGCCGACCCATTCGTCCTACCACCATATAAATATAGTTGTAGCTTGGCTCTGCCACGTAAAAAGTTTAAGTTTTAATTCGTAATGTATTTTAAAATTCAAATTCCTTTATTAGCTATAAAAAGGTAAGTTTTATGTTAATAATGGGTTAATAATGGTCCTTCCCCGGTCAAGCGGTCAAGCAGACCCGTTCGTCCTACCACCATATAAATATAGCTGCAGCTTGGCTCTGCCACGTAAAAAGTTTAGGTTTTAATTCGTAATGTATTTTAAAATTCAAATTCCTTTATTAGCTATAAAAAGGCAAGTTTTATGTTTTTACAGTAAAAATAAGTTGCTTATAAATGTATTTAGCCATGAGATACAGTATCCAATTTTTTCAAAATTACCAAATATAGGTCGTAGTAGGTTATAAAATGTCGACTTATTAAATGTAATTTATATAATTCTCAATGTCATGATTTACAATGTCAATGTTATAATTTAAATGTATTCAATCATTAATTAAAGGTACTCGTATCATGACGTCATTAGACTGATATAAAATTCGGATAAAGACTCGCATCAGTCGCTAGACCTATCTGCATAGTATATGAGGGCAAGTGGACTGCGTTGCTAAACAGATCAGATCCTAAGCAAAGCTTAAAGAGAAGTAAATAGCAACAATGTGATAAAAAATTATTTAAACATGAAAGGTAGCGCCATCTTTTGTAAATTTGACGAAGAAACTTTGTGCTGCAAAAAAACAATTCGGCATTTTCTAGGACGTCGATCAATTCAACCGCGCAACTAGATTTAAGGTCGTTACATACATCACGGAATCAGCAAGTGCACGGGACTGAGACGGAACGTGGTTGTATCTTGTACATCCCGACTTTAATGCATACGCACCGTGACAGTGGCTCGAAACCAACGTGCTAGTGTTGTGAAAGACATATTTTTCATTTGAAGAATTGGCATTAATTGCTATTGCTTTAGATGATGAACAAGCTACAACCATCAAGAGTAAAAGGAGATTTCCTGCACATCCTACGTGGCAGAAAAGAGGACTAGAAGGTGGATATCACACTCTCTACAAAGAAGATTTGGATGACAAGACTCAATTTTATTTGTATTTTCGTATGACAATATAAATGAAAAATAAAATTTATACTGACCATTTGCAGTGCGTGATAGTTCGACTGCAATTTTCCGCCACAGAAAATTTTTATATTTTGTGCCCATAGAAGTGTGCAAAATTATACAAACATGGATATGATCATACACGTTTAATTAGTTTTTCGTCGTCTATTTTGTTCGCGCATCACTGTGTAGCTAACGGAGAGACGATTGCAGTGAGTGATCGTCGCCGACGATATTTTTCTCGTCACGTTCATGTCACGTCCCTGCCCGTGCATCCGTAACGTATGCATTTTCACGTACATTTTCTATGAGACAATATATCCAAAATTTCAGCGACCTTTAGTCTACTAAGCAGTGCAGCTTCAACTACCTCGTTTTGTTAGGTATGATGAGTCCTTACCTCCGGACTTGACGGAGTGACCTAAAGGTGTACTTTGATAATCACTACTGGAACCGGTCGCCGAGTAGTACTAGGTGCGCCGAGTTTGGGCTGGTTTTGTTATGTATGATGATTCCTTAACTCCGGACTTGATGGAGTGACCTGAAGGTGTACTTTGGTAATCGGTATTGGAACTGGTCGCCGAGTCGTACTAGGTGTGCCGAGTTTGGGCTCGTTTTGTTAGGTATGATGAGTCCTTACCTCCGGACTTGATGGAGTGACCTGAATGTGTACTTTGGTAGTCACTATTGGAGCTGGTCACCGAGTACTACTAGGTGTGCCGAGCTTGGGCTCGTTTCGTTAAGTATGATGAGTCCTTACCTCCGGACTTGACGGAGTGACCTGAAGGTGTACTTTGATAATCGCTATTGGAACTGGTCACCGAGTACTACTTGGTGTGCCGAGTTTGGGCTTTTTTTTAGGTTTCATGAGTCCTTATCTCCGGATTGACAGGCCCAAGCTCGAAGCACCTAGTTCTACTAGTCCAGGTGTTCCAGTATTAGTTACCGAAGTTCACCTTCAGGTCACTCCATCAAGTCCGGAGGTAAGGTCTTATCATAACTGACAAAACCAGCTCAAAGTCCGGTCGATATTCAATAAGAATCTACAAATTAGAGCTCCCAAATCGTGTCTCTCAGAATTTTGTCCTAAACATGCATCGGGAGAATAATTATTACTAAATAAATAGTTAAAAGTAATCTAAAGTTTCCCGTGAGCTTATTGTAATAGAGAAAACGAACTATTTTTACCAAGTAATTGTTATTTCAAGCAATGAACGGAAAACATATAATTTCAACAAGAAAACCTTGTAATTTCGCGTTCTTTTGTAGTACTCCCCTTAACGCAACAAGCAGGCGCAGTAAACTACGTCTGAGTTGCTAACTTAACGCAAGGAATTTCGCTGAGTTACCCATGTCTGATCTAAAACTCTGTATGCGTAAATAAAATGATGAAGAGCCTGTCTGTAATGTCGAAATAACTGCCGTGTCAGCTTGGGGATTATTTGCATTTAACTATTGAATATCTATTCTAATAAATAAATCAATAACTATTTATAGTACGTGAGGGTAATATGGTCATGCTGTCAAAATGGTCACTTTCTTATAAATCTAAAACTACAGCCTTGTATACATTCGATCAATCGAATAATAAAGGGTCAATCGGACGCTGCTTTATTTTGACAGTTGTAGTACACCATTTTGTAGTAAATATTTTAGTCGATTTTAATTTGGTGTAGTGCAGTTAGTTTATTTTTAAGTTGATCTTTCGAAGTGTTCATAATTATTGTTTGGCAATAATTATGAAGCTTGTTTGCTATATTTTCCTAATACTTAGTCAAGTAAGTTATTATTTAAAATTTTTGAATACTGGATAGATGAACTTTACCAATTTTAAAAATATAAAGTTTGCGCTTGCCGAAAATAATAAACATATTAATTTCGTAAGAGGATCGGCCGGCCTCGTACAGTTAGGATACCCGCGATCATATTCATTTCATCAAAGCAGTGAAGGCGCGAATCCAACGAAATCCTGTTCGTAAACAAAAAATCTTAGCTCTTCAGATAGGCCTAAGTAGAACCACGGTCAAAAGAGTCATCAATGAGGACCTAGGACTACGAGCTTATCGTAAGAAGACCGGATATTTTTTGAACGACCGTTTGAAAAAAAAATGATCTGGATAGATTCCGCGCTTTGTTACGGCGGTACGCGGGAAAAAACACCGCTAAATTTTGTTCTCGGATGAAAAAATTTTTAATATTGAAAAAAGTTATAATAAACAAAATGATAGGGTATATGCCCACAGCAGTGAAGCAGCCAGCACGCGTATTCCGATGGTTCAACGAGCACATTATCCTTCGTCACCCATGGTTTGGCTCGAAGTCTCATATTCAAGCGTAACTGAAGTGTTTTTCTGTGAAAAAGGTGTAAAAACCAGTGCCGAGGTGTACCGAAATACCGCCCAAACAAACATAGTGGAACTTCTTTCCTGAACAATGTTAAAAAATAGACGTTGGATATACCAATAGGACTCTGCCACACCATCTCATAGGGCACATCCCAAACTTGTTGACCCATCATGGATTTGACTTTATCGGACATGCAGACGGGTCCTCTTCTGGTCCAGATTTAAGCCCACTGGATTATAAGATATGGCATCATTTGGAAGAGAAAGTCTGCGCTAAACCTCATCAGAATTTGGAATTTCTCCGAGCATCTTTGGCCAAAGCAGCGGCAGAAATAAATATGAGTGTGGTGCGTGCTACGATTATTGATTGGCCGCGTGGATTAAGGGCATGTATTCAAAATAGGGGAGGGCGTTTTGAATAATGTAAATAAAATTGTATTCTAAATTAAATTACGTTTCATTTCGTATAAAATTTCTATATAATTCTCAAAAAGTGTATCATTCATTTTATAAAAAGTACAGAACTTATGACCTAACTAAGTACATATTAGGATTTTTCTGTTTATATGATTTAGATTTCTGTGTATGAAACAGTGATCTATCTTGTATTACTATAATCTTCAAATTACTAAACTCGTATTACGAGTAGGTCTTTGTCTTCGATGTACTCGACAATAATTTACGGTTTAACCCTTTTTCCTATCATATTTCAAGCGGTTCTTTTATGGCGGCGAGTCAAAAATTATGCTATATTTCGACCAGACGATGCCCGTGGTTTCTAGTAAATTCATTCTTAAATTACTCTCAAGGCACGTGATAAGGTCAAGTAGTGGCTTTATTTTGTCAATTGGCTTCAAAAAGGACGAGGTACTTAATTCGACTGTATGTTTTTTACACTAGGTGACCTCAGAACTTTCTTCTAGGTGAACTTCTACATGAACATGGTAGAGCTACGCTGCAACTATATTATGGTTGTAGCACAAAAGGGTCGGCTCGACCGGGGAAGGACCACGCTCTCACAGAATACCAGCGCAGAGTGTAGAGAACTGGAGACCCGTTTTAATGGAATTGAGGCATTCCATTTTAGTCCTCAGGGGCGCATCTGCATTTTGATTCTTAATCAAGGTTAAATGTAGATAGATGTCTATGGGCCACAGCATCTACTTACCATCGGGTTGACTGTGTGGTTGTTTGTCACCTTATTCTAAAAAAAACTAAAAAAAACTGAAAGCTGATGCTTGTCGGGTGGTTCCATATAAACTTGTTCAATATCTGACCGGTAGTTTTTGAGTAATCCTTAATAATGTGCATTTAATTGCCATCTAATACATTGATGATGTTCCCATTTTATTTATATTGAAGTTTTTAATTTTACTACTTGTGTTTGATACATTTAAAAAAATTTCATGTTCTTTTAAATTATACTTGTCATTACGCAACAAGTCCAATTGTATTATTTCTGTAGCACGAATGGGGAGAGATTATATTCACACGGAATATTTATAAAAAATGGCTCCCAAAGATCATAAAAATAACAATAATTCGGTCGCGATCAGACCAGCCCATGCCCACCGAGACATAATTGTGGTAGGCTGTACAATGTACATTGTATTATCTAAAATTTGCACCGCATAAGTAAGAATACGAGTACGCTCGACAACTGACCTGCGGAGACCGAAGGAACATTTTCATTCCACCACACCGTACTCCAGGGGCTATTACCCCTTTATTTCACATATTACATATTTGCATTTTGATTCTTAAACGAGGATAGATGTAAATTTTAAACAGACACAGCATTCACTGGCCATTTGGGTTGTCCTGGTTGCTCATCCTTAACAGTATTGAATAATGCTTGCCAACGTGCCTTATTAGGATGGATCAAATGGGATATTCTCTTATAAATGAAAAAGAGATTCCCAGTCTCAGTCAGACTATAAAATTATCTGTCGACTTAATTTTTTTTTAGCTATACTATTTGATGATTGTCGGGACTTTTACAGCTTTGTCCGAAAATGATAATAAGAATATTTTGTGAGAAAGACAACGAATTATGAAATATTCTTTTGTTCTTTACTTTATTAAATGATTCAGTAAGTAAATTTACTCTCGCCTTCTAGTATGTTTAATTTATTCTCTTCAACAACAAATTTTAACACAAAGTTTTGTTACACGTATTAACTTTTGCGTTGTTTAAGATCAAACACTGTCGGAAGAAGTTAGTAGCTTCTGCACGTATTGGTTAAGCTCGTTTTTCAAAATGTTTTAATTGATCAGACATTATTTATTTTTATCGCTATTTTATTTTAAATAATAAACATCAAATATAATGCCAAGCCTTTGATACAGTATTTAAAAATAACTTAATTAAGTGTTCTATTTCGCACAATAAACAAACACAATTATGTTATACTAGTGATTCGCCCCGGCTTAACACGGTTAATTTCTGGATCTCGAAAACAGCACCTACTACCGGGTCCAGTTATAAATCTAAGCCATCTAGGGGCCCACTTAAACACACAAAAGATATCATCAAAACCGGTTCAACCATTTTCGAGTTATTGCAACCGAATTTTATACAGCTAGTGATGGTTTTTTAAACTATTAACACCAAATATAATACCCAAGCTTTTGATACTGTATTTATAAATAACGAATTTTAGCACTGACTTTGCCAAGGGAATAACTCTTTTGTTGGACCTGGGGGGGGGGCAAATTATATTTTTTATAAGAGCGCTGGTGTGTTTACATCCCAAGATAGCGATGCGTCAGCTCAGACCCTAAAGTACTTCTGCTTATAGCATAATGTATTTTAATAGGAGCGATCCATGACTAGGATTTGCCTACGATGGGCACTTCAGATGATGGAATAGGTTCCAATCCTTAAATTACATCGTCAGCGACAGAATCACCAACAACGTAAAGATCATTGAGCGCATTACAGCTGTGTTAACTATAGAGGTACCCGTAAAGGCGGGACTGGTAGCCGCTGTCTGACAAACAGTGTCTGCGAATACCTAACGGACCTTAAGACTATCAAGGCGTCGAGAAAAGATATCCTCTCTAACATTTACGCATAGAACGACCGGAGGTACTCTAACAAGCTTTTTTTCTTGAATGATGGTTTACAATGCCCCGAGGAAAACAAACTCATGTCAAAACAGAATTATACGTTTTAGTGTTGGTGACGGGAGAGTTTTGTGTTTCTACCTTAAGGGATTAATATAAGGTGTTATTAGCAGGTGCAATGCGTTATTAATATATATTTTTTCAATATAATTTTTCTTTTATATTAATTTTCTTAGGAGCTATAACATGATAAGAAAAGGCAGTAGCGGTACGAAAAACTCACATAACATTATAGTATGGAATTATAGTAAAATAAAACGGAAGATTTAGTTTTGATAGAGAAGAGGTAAAGAAAGGGAGAGGGAGATAATATAATATATGTACAATGAAATGATAGTAAAATTTTTACTACATTTTTCTTTAAATTTAAAATTACCTTTAGTAGGGGATTATTATGTTATATAGCTATAAAATTAATTCCATAAAGTTCAATAGAGATATTGACCACTTAGTCTTTCACTGAGATACTGCTTGGCTTGCTTCAAAGTTAAACAAAACTTTTTAATTGGAAAACCGTATAATCTCTGTAGCTGAGTTCTAGTACCTAACTTTATTTCTGTGCTGTAGTTTTTAGTGCTCCATATAAATATAAAAGCTATACGTATTATTCAAAGTGTGTCTGTGTTGAGTTTTCTACTCAGTATATGTACGCGGTTAATGTAATAGCAATTTTGCAATGCAATTTATATTTTTTAATTTTTATTAGGAAGACACCGTTTCCCACCTCCTTTATTCATCCGGCTATGTTCAGTAGTGAATTTGGTGTGGCGGTGTTATGTCCTTCAGATCGATTTTCGGTCACGGCGGCCAATCTCAATGGAGACTATTAGTCATGTTCACAGGACAGCAGTACAGTGAACGAATGTGAACGCAAGCACAAAAGTTATTTCTATACGTTTGAATACTGATTCTGATAACGCACTTTACGTCAACTACAGGGTTTTGTAACATATTGTAAACCTAACATAATAACATAAACACTCACGCCTCACACCCAAAGGGGTAGGCAGAGACTACAGACTTCCATTTGGCACGATCCTGACACACCTCTCTCGCCACCTCCACATTCATAAACCTACGCATACATGCTCGTCAGTTATGGGTACTCCTAATATGGTCCATTTTCAATATATCACCAATTTTGTCGATTCTTCTTTTTCGAAACTTTCCGACTTCCCTTTCCGACTCTTCCATTCACTTCTGCAATATAAATTTGCTTTGTCACTCCTTCCTCATTCATTCTTTCTACATAATCATTTCATATGTTAAGATTTTTCTGTTTATATGGAAACAGTAATCCATTTTGTGTTCTGTGTTATTTTGTATTCAGTGATCTATATGCCTTCAATGTACTTGGTGATGATTTATGGTTTAACCCTTTTTCCTATCATATTTCAAGCGGTTCTCTTTTAAGACGGTGAGCCAAAAAATAAGGTATTGATTGTATTTCGATATTGTAGAGCCATGCTGCAGTTATATTAGTAATATAGTTGTAGCACGGTGGGTCAACTTGACCGGGGAAGGACCAAGCTCTCAGAAAATACCAGCGTGAATTAGTAGCTTAATGCTGTTTTGTTTCGTATAGTGAGTGTAGAGAACCAGAGACCCTTTTTACTGAAAACAGGGTATTCCTTCTTAGTCCTCACGAGTGACAGCGCATCTGCAGTTTGATTAGTATTTGAGGACAGATGCAGATGTCTACGGGCCACAGCAACCACTTACCATCAGGCGGACGGTGTGCTCGTTTGTCACCCTATCCTATAAAAAAGACGATGTCCGTGGTTTCTAGTAAATTAATTATTAAATTACTGTAAAGTCACGTGACAAGGTCAAATAGTGGTTTTATTTTGTTAACCAACTTCAAAAAGGAGGAGGTACACAGGTGCATTTTCTATTTCCTAACTCGTTATAAGTCCAATGGTATAGCTGTCAGCAATCGGAAGTCGTGCTTACGATCACTACACTACTGAAGTAGTCAAAGCGAACGGGCTGCAATGCGTGTATGAATGAAATGAAGGAATGGGCAGAGTGAGGTGGACTGGATGCAGAAGATAACGTGTTTGCGCGTTCACTCGAAATACTTGTGTGTCTGTATTTTATACATAGTAGAGCCTTGATGCAGCTATATTATGGTTGCATAAAAGGGAAAATTCGACCGGAGAAGGACGACGCTCTCACAGAATACCAATCTAAAGTAGCAGCTTAAGAATATGAAATATATTAATTATTTGACAGTTAGATTTGACGTGATAGCCACTCTGCAGCTATGTTATAGTTGTAACACGAACGGGTGGCTCGACCGGGGAGGACTACGCTCTCACAGAATACCAGCGTGAAATAGCAGCTTAATGCTGCTGCGTTTCATATGGTGATTGTAGAGAACCGAAGACACTTTTTACTAGAATCGAGGTTTTCCATCTTAGTCTTCAGGAGCGACAGCGCATTTGCATTTTGATCCTTAGTTGAGGATAAACGTGGATGTCTATGGGTCACAGCATCCGCTTACCATCAATTTTGATCAAGGTTGAATGTGTGCTCGTTTATCACCCAATGCTACAAAAAAGATAAGTTGTAAAGACATTAGATTATATACTAGTCACCTGACACGGCTTCGCCTGTGAATTAAGAAGAATTGGATTGAAAATAATTGAAAACAATTTATTTTGTCAAATTCTCCTTTTTTTTACAAAAATTTCTCCAAGTTTTTCGGATAAAATATATATAGCCTAGTTCACTCCTGACGTTATTCTCTATATGTCCGTGAAGTTTCAATATCATTATGGTATCGGATTCTAAAGATTGGCCTGGATACGGGGTGATATTGACAGAAATACAGATGGGTAGTAGACAGACAGAGACAGAGAACAATTTTGACATGGTTATTTACATCTTAGTGGTATGCAAATAATCTCGTCAGCGTGATAATAAAATATAAGGCAGCTATTTCTATGTAACAGACATGCACTCCAATTTTATGTATGAGTATAGATATGTTGGTACTTATATTAAGTTTGTTTCGTTGAGGAGGGCTTTACTTTCCAGATTATCTTGTTTATCATTTCCCTTAAGCTTTTAAATATAATATTATGTTCATCATTATTACATCATTACAGCCCTTCACAAGTCCACTGCTGAACATAGGCCTCCCCCAAGGTACGCCACAAAGCACGGTCCTGAGC
>DWHP01008795.1:0-10429 GCA_018247895.1 Parnassius honrathi | reverse complement strand
GGTGTTCGGCAATTAAAGTGTTAATTTTGGTAATTCAATCGGCAGTTTTTATTGTCACGAACCTCAAGCTCGTAACACTATTTAAAAACCACTCGAAAATTACATCATTTGAAAACTAAAAAGCATCATTCATGTTGCCTGCCTAGCATAACAAGTAAAACTATTTTTTTTTATTAGAATAAAGGTGACAAACATGCACTCAGTCCCATGTGATGGTAAGTGGATGTTGTGTTTGGTGTGGAAGATTTATATTCGATGAATCAAAACGCCGTTGCGTTTTCACCCTTGAGAACTATGATGGAAAGCCTCGTTTCCAGGAAAAAGGGTCTCCACAATTCTCTACACTCTGCTTTTTGCACACATAGGTACATGAGCAGAGTAGGGGAATAGAGTGCACTTGTGCATGCGCACTAACTGTGAGGTTCAATTTCCGGATCGAGCCAAAACCAGTTATTAGGTTTTTCTGTCAAAAAATACTCAGTAGCACCCCGGTGTCAGGAAGTTCATCGCCCTGGTCGTTCCGAATTAATGTTCTATCGGACTAGTGACAGAACAGGACTAGAGAATCCACTTGTGCTCGCGCACACATTCGTGCACTAGAAATTATAAACCTGTCCCACGAAGATGGCTAGTGTCCGTTGAGACTTCCTATCGAGACTGTAACTAGGATAACAGTTATATTTTATATACACTCTTAGTTTCTAAAATGAAGAGGTAAAGTTTAAAAAAAAATTAATAGACATACTTTTTTACTTCTCATCTTCTCTGTGACACGGTGTCCAAGCAACCGCTCGCAAGCCTCAATCTTTACTTCCTGGACGCCTTCTTCCGTGATAGTTGACATGCGCATCACTGGTACTGTTCGCAGCTCAGAGTTTGAATCTGCACTGGAATAATTAATAGAAGTCGAATTGTGTACTTTTTTAAATTATAGATGGATAATTAAGTTCATAGATACCTACCTGTATTTGTCCTCAATTAAGAAATTAAATGCTGTTTCGTGTGATGAGTGTGGAGAACCAGAGACCCTTTCTATTGAAAATGAGGCGTTCCATCTTAGTTCTCAGGGGTAAGAACGCATTTGCATTTAAATTCTTAATACAGGGTAGATGTAGATATCTATGGGCCACAGCATCTACTTATCAACAGGTGGACGATGTAGATGTTTGTCATCCTTATGTTATATAACAAATTCTTTCAAATTAGTACTAATATTAAAATGTGGAGCGCACTACATGACAGGCGTAAGTGCTATTTACATATGGACGTTTATTTCCTATATTCATAATTAGGACTTACTTTACTAAATTGCCCTGAGCACACGCTTGCTCCAATTCCTCAATAAGCTGTTTCTTGGGCGCTGGCAGGTCTTCTGGTTTCACCACATCTATCTTGTTGAGTACCACAATTAGAGGTTTGTTACTGAACAATGGCTTTATGCTCTCGAACAGCGATATCTTGAACGAAAATATAAATAATTTAATGTAAGCATGAAGGGCCGTGATAATACTAATGATGATGATGATGATATAATCATTTCATCATGAGTTCTATAGATATATGTGTAATTGGGTATGTGACCCTCTAGTATAAATATTATTATTTTACTTTTACTACCTGTTCCTCAATACTGTGTCCACACTGTTCAGAAGGGTCGATGAAATAAAGCACAGCAGCTCTCAAATGTGCCAACGCTGTGACAGCCTGCATTTCTATCACGTTTCGCTCTTCCAGTGGGTGGTCCAGGATGCCTGGCGTGTCTATCACCTAAAACAATTGCCACATGTTTATAAGTACAGGAATTTTATACAGAAACAGATTACAAATAATCGTTTGTTTAACATTTAATATCGATATTATAGATTGTTTCGTTCAAACTGCGAGTGTTCACAGAAAACCAGGATGTTGGCGGAACAGTGTAGCATACTCGTGAACACATAGCTGATGTGAAAAATCGACGTCCAGGGAAGCCTGCAGACTGTGAGCACGTACAGAATCGCCCCCGCCACTATATCAAATTTGATAAAACACAAATCAAAAGAACACTGGTGCCTACCGAGTATGATTGAGGCTATTGAAATCAAAAAAACCTAATTTCAATAGAGATAACTGGCTGCAACCGTTTGCTTGGGAGTCTATAATTAATGAAATTAAATCCTAATCCAAGCATAGAACTGCAAGACTTCAAGATACTAAAAGCTCTTTCTGCGTAGATCACACACAATAACTAATAATTTTAAACTGAAGGTAACCATGGTTAATTATGACATTGGGGCATAGAACACCTCAATCCCCCGTTACCATAGGTGCAATAAAGTGTTCAAACGTCGGGGATATAAAATAAGTAAAAATATAATCTAACTAGATTCATTTAATGTTCCTATTATATAGTATGCCTCAGTACAAGACTAACACTCACCTGCCATCTAAGATATTTGTAGTCAGTGTGTCCCACATATAAACTCTTTGTGGTGAATGCGTAAGGCTGTACTTCTACATCAGCACGCGTTATCTGAAACAAAGATATTTAAGAATAGAAAGAATTTTATTGTTTTTTTTATAGGAGTTGCAGATGCGTTGTTGGCCTTACTGTCCAGGTTTGCTGAGCACGCCAAGCTTTTTAGAGGCCAATTTGGCCTTCTCTTTCATGTGAAGTCTTTCCACTCAAAATATCAACGTCGAGGATTCCGATACTGGCTGAGTCAACGAGGGGAGTGCCTTAAAACTGAGAAGATACGACGCAGGGGTTCTTTTTAGCAATAAACGCGCAAACTTGTGTCTTTTGGGAATTGAACTGAGCTCGATTTAGTCACCCCCAGTTCGAGGCTTTGTTCAATAAAGTAACTTGTACAAACTTGTTTACTTTATATTTACTACTATCATGCATACTTTTAACATTTCAAAGAACTGTGGTTTATTTGGTAGTGGATGGTGGGATAGACATATGACTATTAAAAAAATACACACACCACACGATGGAAAAGACGGGTAAAAAATATTCTTACTTTTTTTGTACATTGACTCTACTCAACTTCCTGCTAATTTCAAATGCAAACAGCTTGGAAGCGACCACCACATTCCCAGGGATTATTATCAATCGTGTATTGATTTATATTATAATAACCCTTTTTATACAGCTTTTGTTTAATAAAATATTTAGAGAGACTTTGTGTATTTTGTGGAACTTTTTTGTAATATCATATTTATTGCCCTTGAATGAATTACTGAGTCTGTGGAGTTGAGAAACTGGTCTCACTAGCCAGTTAGTTCCTAGTATTTAAAGAGTGTTAATTACTATTTCACAAATAATAGTTTTAATTAGAAAATAGTGATCTCTGTAAACATATTTTTTGTTAAGAGTTGCAATTACCTTTTTGTTAAATACAAGTCCAATGTGAAAGCTGTGTTGTAGCTGTCCGTGTAAGTCTACAAAATAGCAGTCTGCGTTAAATAAAATAGTAACAATAAAAAATTACGGAATCATTTTTTACTATTTTCAGAATCACGCAATGTTGCCTTTTTATTATCAAGATTGTCCATTTCTCGTATTTAACTTCCCGCCATTTCTTTAGTGGAAAATTTTCAAAAATCAGGAATTGTTTATACACCGCTTTTCGAAAATTGAGTTTTCATCAATTCTTGATGTTTAGAGGTCACAGGAATTTTTCGATGGTGTCTCCGTGTGTATGTGTGTGTGTGTGTGCGTGTGTGCGCGTGCGTGCGTATGTGTGTATGTAATATTGTAACTTTTGAACGGCTTGACCGATTGAAATGAACTAAGCGGATTTCCAGTGTTTCACCAAACTTAGATTTTCTATGAATTTATGATTAACTAATTCGGACTGGTAGATTTTGAGAAATTTCAAAATAAAAAATTTTGAAAAACTGTTTTTTTGGAATAACTTTTAAACGGCTTTGCCGATCGATTACAAAACTAATCAGCTTTTAACCTTGAAAAACCACGTCCATCGCCGCCGGTCATAATCGGTTGATTCGTTTATGAGATAATGTTATCGAAAAATTTTGAAAAAAAATTGTTTTTCTTTAAATTACTCCAATATTTCATATTCAACGTCATAATTTGGTTTAATTTAGAGCGCTTTGAATTTGAAATTAGCGGCAAGGTCCAGGGATGGCTTGCATGATCAACCAATTTTTTTAATTTACTACATAAAAGTTGTATGAGTTCATGTGACCACGCATTTTAAATCAATAATATGAGAAATGGAAATGTGACAGTACCTTGTTTATGAAGCTGGATTTGCCTACATTTGGGAAACCGCAAATAATAATTGTCCGCGTGTATGGATCGATGGACGGCAGCCTGGCTAAATGTTGTCGAACCTGTATCGAGAAAAAATAGTTCCATGAAAGAAAAAATAAGTTAAAAAAGCGACTGACAAGCGACAAATGACGCTGTATCTATTTTTTTACACGGGGAAATGCCTACTCATACACAATTACCCAATGTCAGGTAATGTCGGACTCGTACCAAATAAACCCCCTGGTGTTCCATCTTCGCCTTATATTGACAGAGCCACGGTAACGATTTCGCACATTTCCATAAACTGTTGAGCTCTCAGTCTACTACCCGTGGTAGCACTTGACGCATTCTTGAGATTTTTGCCCAACAGTGGATTAAAGGCCACTTAAAAAAAGAAGTGGAAATAAAAAAATGGACCTGAGTTTTTAGAACAACTGAAAATTAATTTAAATTTTGTCGAATTTTTGTTGGTACTCTCGTAATCACAGCACTCCTGCCTCACAATTATTGATAACCAAAAATGCAATTACTTATTATTTTTAATGGTTCGGTAGCATACTTATGAGTTTCTTGTGGCTTCTTCTGGTCTATCATGAAAGAGACTTGTTATCTACCATGGTCCTCACGAGTGACATCACATTTGAATTTTGATTCTTGATAGAGGAAAGATGTAGATGTCCACAGGCTACAGCATCCACCTACCATCAATCAGGTGGATTGTGTGCTCGTTTGTTACCCTTATTCCATAAGAAAACGTAATAACATACCTGTTCAAGATATGTAAGGTTTGCAGCCTGTCGTTTCATGATGGTCGCCATCCGACCCAGGGCGGCTCGTTTAAGCTGCTTACAACGGTACAAGGAATCACCATATTTAAGCAATCTCACATAATCCTTTGCAACACTGTAATAATATTTAATAATTAAATTTTATATGTGGTAGAGCCACGTTGCAGCTACATTATGGTTGTAGCACGAAAGGGTCAGCTCGACCAGGGAAGGATCATATTCTCACAGAATACTAACGTAAATAGCAGCTTGATGCAGCTGTTTCATATGGTGAGTGTAGAGAACTGGAGACCTATTTTACATCTATACGAATCGAGGCATTCCATCTTAGTCCTCCAGGGTGACAATGCATCTGCATTTTGTTTCTTAATCGAGGTTAAACGTAGATGTCTATGGGCCAGAGCATCCACTTACCATCAGGTTGACTGTGTGCTCGTTTGTCACCCTAATTCTTTAAAAAAAAATATACAATTCAGAAGCGACAGTAGCCTGGCAGGATGTGTACTGCATATTCAAAAGGTCGAGGGTTCGAATCTGCCACTCAACTTCTGTTCTGAATCACTCCCCACAAGCAATTCAGCACTTTAAGCTTACCAGGAGTGGTTGAAGGGAATATTAGCAATGTTACAAGCATTGCTAGTATTTAAAAAAAGAAGCCATGGTATTCAGGGTGTGTTTGATCTCACCTGAAATTCTATTATAAATGTGCTGAAATTTTAGATGTTGATTTACTATATGCTCGGCAATGAAGGAAAATATTTTGAAGAAACTTCCTAATTTGAGAAAACAAGTAAACTTATAAAGCCTGTATTATATTATGTTCCACAGGTGGGAACAGGCCTTCTCTCAAATCTGAAAGTAAGCAATGGATTTGCTTTGCTATTCTGGCTCATGTTAGCAGACAAATTTCCTCAAATGTGAGTTTTCTCGCAATGTTTTCTTCATCGCCGAGTTAGTATGAGCAGGACAGGACTAGAGACTTGAGGTAAAAGGGAAACACAACAAAGGTAAAAGCATCTAATAAGTGTGACAATTTTGGCAAATTCCGCCTAAAACAGAGGCCTATATTCAAATGTGCTAAAGCAACACAAAATATATGATCATACTTATCAATAAGATGGCGAGCTGTATTAAGTTGACCGAGGCCAAGTTTGTAGTGATCCTTGTCATACAGTACATTCATAAGATCTGCATAAAAAGGATGAACATCATCTAACTTTGGAAATTCCTGAAATACAATGTTTATATTCAATAAATTACTCCATCACAGACATCACAAATTATACTCAGTCAATATTATTTCCTACTTCTAATTCGAATTTCTGTTAAGCATAGACCTTGCAGCGGTATTTAAAGATTGTGGTACTTCCATAATAATTATAATTACAACCCTAAATGTGGTACTTTATGAAAGCATAAATAGTGACATGACTGGTTTGTATTGTGTTCTTCTAATGGTTGTAAATGTGATTGCTGATCATGAGGTCGCAGGACAGGCATAAAATTGAGTTATTGAGCTCTTCTGTGAAGACATTCTCAGTAGCAGTACAAAGTCAAGAAGTTTACAGTGTTTGCCTACTATCCCATCTGATGATTAACCACTCAACAGTTTAATACCTCCTGGCGGCTACCATTTTGACCTGCTCGAATGATTATATGCTCCCTGGAGGCGAGCACAAAACTGATTTAAAAACGTCATTTAAATAATCACAAAACCCTCCCTGCCCCTGTCCAACTCATATAAATCGTAATCTGCACATCCCATTTCACCTATATTTGAAGAATTATGGTCACGTTCAGTACAATTTTGCAGCATTATGTTAGTTTGTAATTTGTAGTGTTGGGAGTCAGTTGCGGCACTTGGGCCAGTAACGGTTTAAAGCTGTATCTATGGATTTTTAAGGATAAAGTATACCCTTACCATTAAGAATATGAAAGTATATGTATCATAAATATATTGTTAAGTTGTAACCAAATCAATGAGGCACTCGAAGTGCATGCCACTGGAGTGCTATTTAGATAAAGGTTACTTGTTATGTCTACGACTAGGCGCCATTTCTCATAAAAATTGGTTCTATTATGATTATTATAGACTTAGCTAACCTTTTGTTCAAGTATTTCAAACGTTACCTAAAAAAACAAACACTAGAAATAAGTTTTAAAGATGCAAGCTTTTCATCAAAGAATCGCATGTATGGTGAATTTGATACATTTTAATTCTTTAAATAAATAACATTTTTCTAGGAGATGTGGTATTATCATTTTTTATCCTAAAATAACATTGTAAAGCATAATAATAAATTTGTATAGAATAAATGTTTATTTATCTGTATTATCTCATGTTTAAAACAAAAAAAATGGTGAAATATTTCTTTTTATGCAACTTCAACTCGCTATTTTTAATTGAATTTCAAAGAAAATACAACTCGAAATAACACAATTTTAATGAAAATTTCACTGAAACTACGAGTCAATAATTTTTTTGGATAAATCTTTGCCATTTTTGGGAAATCTTCGTTATAAGCCAAATGAGTGCCCACAAGCAGGTGTACGCGCGAGAGGCCCCACTAATGAATTCGTAAGTATGTTTTAGCATGCGAAACCGTTGAGTGGTTAATGGTGATGCAGCCTAAGATGTAAAGCGCACTGTAATAACTTAACAAAACCAATTCACTCTTGCCTTGAAGACAGTCACATTGTATTTAAAAGAGAAGACAGATGCTGGCAAATTATTACACTATTTCTGTACCCATTACAAATAATGAAGCAAACTGTTAGTTACCATTTAAAAATATAGAATGAATGGACCGCATTAAATATAGTAAGAGCCATGGTAGCTCAGGGGCTAAGAGCTCACTGTAAATTTTACAGTTCACGAGGAACCCAGGTACGACCCAGGTCGGTTGATTGAGGTCTTTGTAAGCTACAGAACTCATTTACCCAATAGATTGACTCATTTGTAACACTCACTTCTATAAAGAGGCAACCTAACATTGTAGGTATGAGAAAATATTTTTATTTAGTATGCCATTGCACACATTCTTAATATTAAATATAAACCGTTAAGAAGAAATAAATACTTAGGAAAGACTTGCTTATGTGTTGGCTCAAGAGAATCCATCATGCTATATTGTGTCAAGCTCCAATACAAAAGGTTCTTGTAACTTCCAACTGATAATGAAATAACCATCATGTTAATGAAAAATGTAAAGTCAAGTTCCATGTTAATCAAAAATGTCAAGGCTTATAATGGCAATAGGAAACTGCTTCAACGGCGCAAAAATCTAGTACAGTAATAACCTACATACATGCTACGTACCAACCATAATGATGAACTTAATAATATATTTATGAAATATTTAAAAACGAGAGAATAGACATTAAAACTGAACATACCTGTATAATCCTCGACAATCTATCATGAAAATTTTGCTGTGTAAATTTCACTTTTCGTATATAGAAGGCACGTATACGAGTTATTTTATAGTGCTTGTGTACGACTGTTGGTGTTTTTCTTTGCGTTTTCGATAGAATGATATCGATAAAGTCCTAAGGAGCAAGTAAAACAATCAATTGTTGTAGGTTATGTTATTGAAAAATTAATTTGTATTAGGGTGGTGAATCTTTTAAATATACCTTAGCAGTGGGAACCACGGCAATCTTCTTAAAGTTGTACAAACTCATTTTGGTTTATTTTGTTGAGATCTTAATAATAAACAACTACTCGCAGATTCCACACGTAAACACGTGCAGATCTGCATATAAAAAGGACATTCGTCACTGTCAACTGTCAACGTCAGATAGGCAGTGTGCTGGTGTCAAAGATATTTCTTTTATTTAACTGTGTTTAACTGGCTTTACGGATCTAGATACTAGCCCTTTTGAACCTATCATTTCTTTCAAAATCTTCATTTAATATATTTATTCTTCACAATATGCTGATGCGTCACATTGCGAAGTTTTTGGGAGATTTTGACGACAACTCAACCCAACGGACTGTTGATGACAACAGCCACTCAAGTTCATAAGACGCCCAAGCGATCAAATTAACTTGAGGTTTATATCAACATCAAAACACTTGTCACAACACGTGCAGATACATAATTTTTAAAATCACATCACTTTTACCAATTAAACTCCACTTCAAACCATTATTCAAGGAACAAAACAAAACAAAACAGGAGCGACAGTCCGTCGTCAGCCAAGTTCCCGCCAAAACTCCTGTCAAAGATATTATATTATCTGCGCATGGAGGTTAGAGAACAGGAACACGGTTGCCGTGGAAAATAGTGTCACAGAAATATGGACAACATAAGTGAGGCGTTGCGATCGCTAAGTTCGCGCAATAAAGGTCATTTTCAGTCTATTTTTCCGATCAGATGCTAAATCACTTGCACATCCACACACAATAAAATATTTCTCCATTTTTTTTAATGTTTCTTTTTGTCAAAAATTATAAAATTACGGAGCACGAAAATATTCTCACATACGCCGCAGAGAAAATTTGTATATTATTCAACTAACTTCATCCATTTGTACTCATAAACAACTAACATCGTAGCAACTATAAATTCTACAATTTTCAAGGACAGGCGGGCTATGCTTTAGTACGTAGCGATCGATCTCCTGCTCTCTAATCTTCATGATACTGTGTATAGAACGCTGGTGTTTGCTACATAGCACCATAAATAAATATATATGTAACAAGTCGAAATCGACCTAGGACGTTTTTTAAAAGACTTTATTTTAAAACTTACTACTAATAATGTGCGATCAATTACCTAATACTACTTAATTAGTACGCGATGTATTCTAACTTAAAACTACATGTCCGATACATGTGAGAGCCTAACTATGACTATTCTAAACCTTAGTCTAGACCATTAAGCTAAAAAACAGTTATCAGTGTTCACACGAAAAACCACCCGTCTTCCAGACGCAATGTGACGCAAAGAGATGGTACCTCCGGTGCAGTTCCAGGAAAACGAGGATGAATAACTGGTGTTCGCGCCCGATTGAGAACCGGATAAACGTTTGTACGGACTGCATTCCTCTAGAGGGCGCGGCCGATCGAGTGGGAGTTTTAGCCTGCGCAGGCACGCGCAACCAGTTGGCTTGAAACTGCGATACGCAGAGTCGCGTCGGTAGAAAAAGTGAGCCGAGAATCTCGAGTTAAATCGAAATTGTTATACGCTTGACGGCCGCCATTGTTTTAGTTAATTTCGTCGATAAAGGTTATAACGAGGCCTTTTTTTGATAGTAAGCGATCGGTTTAACCTCTTTTGTTACCAATTTGTGTCATTTGTGTCGAGGGATTGTATAGGCGGCATTTTAATATCGAACTAAGTAATTCGAACAGTAATTGACATTGAGGTGT
>DWHP01008794.1:0-10430 GCA_018247895.1 Parnassius honrathi | reverse complement strand
ATATATATATATTAACTTATATATTTACAGCAAGTGTTAACCATCTGAGCTACCACGGCTCTCAGAAATGAGGGGAGACCTGTGGTATATGGGCTGTAACTTTACTTTTTTGCTTTATTTTAGATCCCTTAAGGAAAAGGGAATTCAATTGTGAGCTACGTGGAAAAAGAGGAAACTTAAGGGTTCTATTTCCATTTATCAGTCGGTACAGCAACATCATGCTTCAAAACCAACCTCTACACTTAAATTTGTTAAGTTAAAGCGATATATTCTTTGCATTTAAAGCTTTTGAGCCCCCTAAGTGTAAACTCAAATCAAACAATGATAGATAAATAAATCATGTATCATAAATTACCTCGAAAAAGCAAAACGATTTACGATGTTATATTAAAGAAAACGGCATCGGTATCAAAACTTACTTTCAACATCGGTGCTATAAATGTAAGCATTTATAGATCGAATTAGATCGAAGTTTCCGCTGTACACTGTCGACTTTCGCTTGCATTTTTCAAAGCGCGACACAAAACTTCGTGGCAAATATTTCAATGTACATTCAATATGAGACCGTATCGCTAAGCTATTCCATTCATATAAAACTTCGTAATACGTGGGCCTATGGTCTTTACATTACTTTATTTTATATGTGTTTTGCGATGTACTTTAAACTTCTCTTCTATTATTTAGTATTTTCAACAAAGTTGCCAATAAAGGCACAGCTACAGTAGAGTACATAAAAATATAGGTGTAGCTTTAAGCGTTAAGATCAGCCCGTAAACAGTTTTTTGAGGAACCTGGACCTCTCCCACAATTAGAAGGACTTTCAGAGTTGGCCCGCAATCACTAAAAGTGTCTGATACATACTTTTTGAAACGAAAGCTCTTATTTATAGGCCATATAAACACCAGTTCTAGAAGGTTTCAATCCTGCGGCCCCGAGTGCCGAAAACAAACGCTTACTCATTGCGTAACTGAGCCGTAATGTATTATTTATTTAGACAATCACAGAGCGGATGGAACGTAATCACATGAATAAAGCCTGTTTTTGGATTGCATGTTTTGCGTTTCTTTTTTTGTATGTAGCAGAAATACTGTAAGAATTAGCAAGGGATGGAGGTAGCCCCTAAATAGCAGCTCGGAATTTCTGACTGGCTGAAATTAACACTACCATCGCACTGTACGTTGTACGCTATTTATGGTATAATAAAAATATATAATATAGTTAATTACGATAAACTACTCTGTATTCTAAAATCATTCCCTTGTTCTATCGAATGCATGTTATAGCTCATCTGCAGTATAATACGTAGCTTACTGGTTTAGGTCTTTGATTTAATAAAACTGAGTGAGATTTATAATATTGCTAGCTTGCCAGGCAGACGTTGTCCTGCCCTTTTTGACGACCCTTTAACCTTTAACCTTTTTGTTAAGTTCTCTTAAAATTCCTTAACATCAAAAAAATTGTCCTATCTCTCAAGTTGGGCCAAACTACACACGATGTGCAAAATTAATTTTAAATTGGTTCAGTAGTTTAGAAGTCCATCGCAGACAAACAAAGTAACACGTAATTTATATATATTAAGATGTAACGTTTATTTTACTTAGTTTTTTATGAGCTGTCAGCATGAACTCATTAACTTACAACTAAATATGTATAGGACATGGATAACAATACATAAGAAAGTGTACTCTAGCATTATAGAACCGGAATCACAACTTAACCATAACCGTTTATGGTTTGTTTACAAAGAACACCTTTAAATTTATTTTTATGTAACAACCATAACTAATTTAAAAAACATTAAGTTTTAAATCTCATGCCATCGGTAAACTGTTCAACAAAAGTCTCTCTTCGTACCTACTTATGACTAGCTTTTATACCTATATAAGCCAGCCAGAATGCCCAGTCACTCCTTTTATTTATTTACTCTTTGTTGTACACCAAAATACAAAACATCAAGTAGAGTTAAATCTAAAGTAGAGTATGTACAACAGGCGGTCTTTTCATCTGAAAGTGATTTCTTGCAGACAACTTTTTCGTAGAGAACTGATGCAAACAATAGTTAAAATAGAGGGGGCTTACAAAATAATAATAAAATATGAAAATACATACAAATAAAGATAAGTGAAAATTTTATATAAAATATCATATAATAGATTTAATGAAATAGTACGAGAAAGGAAAAGTAATTTATCTAATAACGTTCAGAGTAATACGATTTAAAAAGACTTTTGAAAGAGTGAAGAGATTTAACACGACGAATATGGAGAGGTAAAGAGTTCCACAATCGCACAGCAGTTACGGTAAAGCATTTCTTAAAAAAGTAAGAAGAGTGCAAAGGTGTAGAGAGAGAAAGATTAACGGAGGATCGAAGGAACCGATTGTGGGTAAGGGAAAGATACTGGAAACGGTTTTTTAAATAATGAGGAGTAGAAGGATTAAACAGCACGCTATACAACGCGGAGAGCATGTGAGTATTCCTGCGAAGGCATGGCATGTACTGTGGCTTGACGGCGGGAAGTAGTAAGAGGGACTCACCCAGATGGACTCCTTCACAGAAAAATATTTCTGTCACATATACAAACGGTATAGTTTTCACGCAGCCCGATGCCATGCTTTAAAATGAAACTATGAGATCGCCATTGTATGCAGGTGCAGATACTTTTCTTTCTACCTTACTAAACATATTTTCTGAGCTCTAACAGTTCCAATAACGACCGTCATAGATTCCATAACCTCAAAAAATAAATTACGCTCGGATGTTTCGTCCCATATTGTATCATTATTAACATGTTAAATATATTAAGGATATTCACACGATTGGAATTGATTTTTTACAAACTGCTATTTCACGAATGTTAGATTTGATTATTATATCCGATATATCTGTCTATTGGAATTTCAGATCATATCATGTGTCTGCCCTCAAGTGACTGTCGGACTAGGGATGAATTTCACGCACAAATAACCACTGAATTATATTTGCTTCCCTTTGATGGAAGTTTCTTTTTTACACAATACATTAGACGCCACGGGTTCAGTCGATTCTATATAACTTTACAAATTGAATTTACAAATTTATTGTTGCTTTTTTTAAACCAACAAAAACAATTTGAAAATTTAGCAAAAGTAATTACTTATCTAAAACAGATTCAATCACAAATAAGAGTAAATTCCAACAGACAATTAATTAGTAAAAACCAAAATAGTGTTCCCTATATAGTAAAAGATGTCCTGGTAAAGTAAAAAATGACTTTCAATAAGAATTACATAGAATCTATATCGATTAAAAAAATTATTATATTCTATTCTTAGAATTGGCTTAATGCTATATAAAATTTATGTTGCTATTAAAGTGAAGTTCTACGGTTGATCTAATAAATAAAAATTAACTTTTGTTTGTACGTATTTTATGCAGTGCCATACCGTGCATTAGATTGCGGTTAAACTTTGTCAACATATTGATTGCACTGTCGTGAAGGTTATAAGTACAGTTGGACCCGGTAGGTGGCTCTGTTGTAGAATCCAAATACCGCCCATGCAAAGCTAAGATCGTCGTGTTTTATACAATAATCGTAGTGATTTCTTTCCTAACAAAGACCTTATAATCAACATTACAGTTCAACACAAGTCTTCTACTGAAGCACGGTCGGAAGCACTAGTGTCATCGATTCCATAGATGCTTCATCAATGAGCCAGTCGAGCTAACTGTTTGCCTTAAACAATGTCATTTGAGAATTTTCTTCATCCGTCGCTTGTCAGATCTAGAAGCTCACTAAGATATTTAGAGGAACGCAAAGAAATATACAAATTGGTTTAATTTGTTTGATTCAACTTTTAATGGAACCATACATACATATGTATACACATAGACATAGAAGTTGTAATCTCCTCCTTTATTAGAAACAGTATAGTGTTCTAACTTCAAACACTAAATATTTTCTATAATATTATTTTATATTCTAATATAACATTAATGTTTTAAACTATTTAAGGAGTCATAGTGATCTGCATCCACGTATATTATGGTGCAATTTCTCAGACATGTATTTGCATTCTCGAACGTTAGCGTCATAGTTCAAACATGTGTAAATTAGTTAAAAAGGAACGCCTTTGTTGCTTCTACTAACCATTAAGATAAGTCATTATCTATGCACGTAAAACCGAGGTTCAATAACGCAAATTATGTAGGTACCACAATCTTTATAACTTGACTCATTGCGGTTACGTCGTTTTGAATGTAGACAATGGGAAGCAAAAATATCCTTTATTAAAAGTAGTAGGTTATAATAGTTTTCATAAGAGCATAAGGGTCTTTTCCGTGTATTTCTGCAGATATAAGTGAAAAGGTACCAGATTCAATATTGCAATATAGGAGCCGTCGTTATGAGCCTTACCCTTTCGGAGTTTGAAATTTTACCTTAGTTGTCAAACATGACAGGCAAAATAGCAATCACATTATAGATATTTCGCACTCGTGATCTATTTCCCATTGTTCGCTGTATAGATCAAGCGGCAAGCCTCGTTATAACGCATATCTGGTCGTCTTAAACAGATCGTCGAAAAAACACACAACTAAGCCCTGCAAACATCACAAATATGCCAGCTCTTGACACTTAACAGAGCCAATGTTTCGTATTGGTAGTTTCAAGAGTGGCAAATGCAGCAAATCCCTTCAACACATGGAAGAGACTTAAGATATTAAGCTGTTGTGGCTAATTCGTGATCTGAAAGGGACTACTCGTACTTTAAATATTTAACTCGTCTTTCGAATTAGTTATTAAACAACACAATAAAATCCGTCTAGCGAAAAGCCAACCACGTTAAATAAAAACTATTGCCAATAATAGAGCTTGAATATTTTATTAAAAAATGTAACATGATTCAACATAGTTCAAGCAAAATTGATACTTTTAAACTTATTTCTGATGTATAAATCAGCGTCATCATCATCATCATTATAGCCTTCTTCACTAGTCCGCTGCTGAATACAGGCCTCCCCAAGAAATGCCACAAAGCACAGTCCTGAGCCACCCGCACCCATCGACTTCCTGCATGTCTTAGCAGGTGGTCACTCCATCTAGTGGGGGGTCGCCTTACACTACGCCTACCGGTACGAGGCTGCCACTCGAGAACCTTTTATCCTCATCAATTGTCGGTTCTTCGAGCTATTCGGCCGGCCCATTGCCACTTCAGCTTACAAATCCGCTGGGCTTTGTCGGTCACTGGTTCTAATGCGAATATCGGTGGCGGAGAAACCCCGAGCATAGCCCTCTCTATAGCTCGCTGAGCGAACTTGAGCGTCCTAATACGGCCAGCAGTGAAGGACCACTTCTCAGATGCATGTCATCACTGGTAGCACGCACTGGTTGTACAATCTAGTTTTTAGGTTGTGAGGTATACTTAGATGAGGATTTATAAATATATAGTGCATATGATTTGTTAATTAAAGTAATATATTCTTGATTTGTTTTAAATTCTTGTCCAAATTATATGCTACCTGCGTTTTGGCTCCTTCTTCCTCACTAACTTATTTTGTTTTGCGTGGACCCTTTACGACACATAAAAAACATTCAATCGCCGTGCAACAAAAATATATAAATAACAGATTAAACGGAATAACAATTATGTAAAAATTACGTTTTTAATGTCTTATTCTGATTAAGTCATAAGGATTTATGTACAATTCATTAATATTAGTAATAATAAGAACATTTATTATACCAATAAAATATTCCATATAGGATACCGTACAAGGCATCACGTTAGTCATTTCTAATTAAATTAATGCTTCCCGAAGTGGGGGAGGCACTTATGTGGCAGCCGTTACTGAAAGGGCTTTTCAAGCTGAAACAGTACCCATGTTGTTTTCTTATAGGATTAGAGTGACAAACGAGCACGCAGTCCACTTTATGGTAAGTGGAGCTGAGGCCCATAAACATCTACATTTAACCTCAATTAAGAATCAAAATGCAGATGCAATGTCACACCTGAAGACTAAGATGGAATGCCTCGATTCCAGTAAAACAGCTCTCCGGTTCTCTACACTCACCGTACGAAATACAGCAGCATCAAGCTGCCATTTTACGCTGGTATTCTGTGAGAGTGTGGTCCTTCCCTGATGGTCTAACATTAGTAATTTTTTAATAGGTATAATGAGAGAATGAAGAAAAATGAAAAATTACTAAATGTCACGTTGTTTGTCCGCGATGGACTCCTAAACTACTTAACCGATTTTAATCAAATTTGCACACCGTGTGTAGTTTGGTACAACTTGAGAAATAGGATAGTTTTTTTTGCCCGTGAGTGACCCACATTTTTTTTGCGAATTTAAGGATTTTTAATAGGACATGACAAAGGGTCGTCGAAAAGGGCAGAACAAAGTCTGTCCGGTAAGCTAGTATATGTATATACATACATATACGGTGGGAGTGGGAAAATGTGTACAAAAAATTGTAGAAAAATGACTTTAATATAAAGTGAAAATCAAATGTTGTATATATGGGCTAAAACAATGTAATGTATTAGTAATATTTATTATATCTTATGTGAATCTTTCTTCTCAACTGTCATTTAATGCCAGAATTATTATCGTCGTGAGTTCACAACAAACTGGTGTTAAGTACATAATATATTATTTTCTTCTAAAATATTTAAACATTCCATCATAGAGCAATAGAGTTAAACAATTTCGCGCAATTGTGATAATTGTGGAGTTACAGAAGACCTACACCATTTATTCGTGGAATGGTATGATTTGAGTCTGCTAGAAGTAATTTAATAAGGGTCTTGAATTTAAACAGAACTGACGTAGGTACGTATAATATTTTATCCTAACCAAATGACGACGATGCGAAATTTTGTTCGAATCCAAGGGCCACGTAGTATAATAACGTTATATGAGTTAGTGATGTATGTCAGGGTATAATGGGACTGACATACGCTAAGCGGTGAATGTCCTTTAAATGATTGTACCATAAAAAAATCGTATTATCCCGTATTGTTCGGGCCACCGGCGGAGAAATGTGAATATGTCAAAGTATAAGTCTACGCGGTTCTATGCATACAATAAAAACGGTTGCAGCCGCATTGCTCACTAGACTAAATCTGGTTGCACTACTGAATCTACGTCATGTTAAAAAGTCGAATCATTCAGTCTTTTGTTACAAAAGGAGACCTGCTACGTTAAATTTACAAAAAGATGGCGTTACGTTCCATACATAAGCAATTATAATCATATTATCGGGTAAAAAAAGCTATTGCTATTCCCCTCCGGTCCGCCGTTTGCCCGTGTTGCTCTATGTTTTCAATAATACAATTCATAGAAGGAATACTTTATTTTCATTTTTATCCATTATTAACGCAACCATCAGTTCCTTGAAGAATGTAGTTATTCAAATTATGACGTTGTCTAACTACGGAGCGAGGGGAGAAGAGTAATTTAGAAATTCCGAACAGAAAATAACATTATTTTTTCTTACAATGTATATTTCGAAACTTGAGCTTTGAATATGTTATAATTACATTTTTATGATACCAGCAACAGCGGTATATCCGATACTACGCTTGTCTGATTTAGCTCAAATGCGTAACGATCAATAGTTGACAACGTAGTGTGTCTGGATATCATGGTGGCTAAGCCTTTTGCTCTGTATCTGTTTGGCTGTATATTTATAAGACCTGCAAATAATTGACCCAAGTCTGGATATTGTTCATGTGCAATATATAACGATACCTTGGTACATGAGAAAATCCTAAAGTGATAGTAACGTTTTTTTTTAAACTGTAGTGTAAAATATATGTCAGTAAAATACTAATCACATGAAAGTATACACAATTGTTTTTGTTCAAATATTTTCTGCGGCTACGATACAAACCAATGACCTGATTCACAGTATTTTTTTATAAAATGTAAGTAAAAAAGAAAACAAAGAAAACAGTCACTGGGATGGGAGGAGGAATCCAGCTTGTATTGAGCACGTATGGGGACTCTTACTTTAATTTTTTATCCTTTCCTAACTACAAGGTTCTCGAGTGAAGCTGCTACTCCAGAACCTTTCTTTTCCTATTATACCATATTGGTTGTTGGTTACTCAAACTTCAAACAATATGGCCGCCCATTACTAGTTCAGCTTACCGATCTATTGGGAGAGGCCTTTGCTCACTAACGAGCTTGTAATGGGCTGTTCGATAATGATGATGTTGCAAATAAGCAATTTAATACAGGTCTTAAATTTTTGTCAACTGTAAAAGCCTAAAAAACAATATAAAAATGATATCTTTTTCGACAGTACATTGTATAGATAAAATCTTTGTTTGTAATTCCTTCTGAGGTTTTTCTGAGAAGGCTTGAGCACTATTTGTTTTGAAGTGAGCGTTGACATGCCGCTTTCTTCGGTAAGATTATTGGCACAAGCGCACGTTCTAAAAGAATTCGGAGTATATGATAACAGTAAAAGGAACAAGGGCATCGTAAAATGTAGTCCTTATTTTTCTTTCTCGGAGAGCTGGAGCAACAGCTTAAGATATATCCGAGACCACATTTTTATTTTTCTAACTACATTAAGTCTGAGATCACGCTTTTTTGAGGCAATCCTAAATTGAAATTTAATATTTCTGCTCAATGTTATCTTGTAAATAGGTACTTTTAGAAACAAATTAGGTGTAGTATATATTATTGGAATATTATAAAATAATTCTCATAAGAGTGATTACGGTCTAAGTCTCGTAATGATCGTAATACTTTTTTTTCTGCACGTTCCTCAAATAAAACAAAGCGATGAATAAACACCGTTCGAGTTACAGCCTATTAAAAGTCCAACTACTAAACAGCCTCCTACTAAGCCTCCTCCATAAATTGCCTCTAGGGGGGAGGGGGGGGGGGATATTTTCCGTAGTTGTCAGGCTTGCCGGACGGGTTAGCAACTACAGTTTTATATTTTTGTTGTTGTAAGGAAGACGCTGACGCCCTTTTTCTGGTTCATTTCCCTCCGACGGCTTTTACGACACTCATCGGTAGATGTGGGCAGTGGATATTCTTACACACATCTTAACAATTAATTTTTAGTTCAAAATTACCATATTAGTGTAACTGTAAAATACTGTAAAATTATATCACGGGTGTGATTTAATTAATTTTGTTGTATAAAAGCTATATTATACATTCGAAATCGTGTTTATTGCTTTGTCTATCTTTCACGAGACAACAGATCTACACAATTATTACGTAGATAGTTTAGGGCTAGTGTAACATACGCTATTTTTAATCCTGGAGAATACATGGTTCCTGTAAGATTGTTATGGAACGTTATTCGATTATTCACTCTTTATGCCGTCTTTTTCGGTTTTGAAATAGCACATAGACCGTGATTTTTGGAAATACCACCACGCAAGCGACTGTTTATTATATAAGTTTATGTTTGTTATTTTAAGATCCGAAATTTGAAAAATATTTGCAAACGCTTTGTGTACCATAGACAGTCAACGAATATGTGCTCATAAGTGATAATATTATGCAGGATGCAGAATATCTAAACCTGATTCAATCAAAACTTTAATTCGATACAGATAATATTGTAACAATATTTAGCTTTGCTCTTATATACGTAATATAATATTCGAGTTGCGTAATCTAAAGTAAAACGACACAACATGTAGCGTCAATTAAAAGTTCGTAGATTAATGTGTCCTGCTCCTCAGCGTAAACGTTTCTTCAAGTAAATTACTGTATTCACAGTGATTCGAAACAAATTTAGCAGGGGCCGGACAACTGTCAAAAGTTTCTAAGTACGCAAACAAGCTGAGGAAAATTCCTGGTTTAGACATCGCTATAATTATGTTTGTATTAATAATATAATTTATTATATAACAAAGGGTGAAAAAAAATTAATAAAATCAATAGAATCCGTAACGAAGATCCGCGTGTAACCAAAGTAGTCGATATAGCCGGACCAGTTATTTAAAGCGGCAATGAACTCGTACCGATAAGCCGGCTGTAAGGTCTTCAAATAGATGGACGACCTGGTAAGGCCTGCAGGATGTTGATGCACGCACGTGACGATTTTTTTGTGGCAGACTAAGGAAGGGCTATTTTCAACAGTGGACTATAATAATGATAAAGATACTATAGTTTAATTTTAAGGATTTTTTAATGGGGAAAAACGAGCACAAAGTTCATCTGATAGTAAGTGGATTCTGTGGCTCATAGACATCTACATCCATCCTCCACTACGAATCAAAATGCAGATGCGTTATGAATCGTGTGGATTAAGATGGAATCCCTCGTTTGCAGTAAGAGGGGTCTCCGGTTCACAACACTCACCATATGAAACACAGCTGCGTTAAGCTGCTGTTTTACTCTGGTATTCTGTGAGAGCAAGTTAGGAACACCCCGGTCGAGTAACTATACTACTAATATAGCTGCAGCATGACTC
>DWHP01008793.1:0-10430 GCA_018247895.1 Parnassius honrathi | reverse complement strand
GTACTAACGTTCATTGCTTAACATACTGGTTTCCCATTAAATTAGCTATTTTTGCTACTCTTGGCAAGCGGGTGGACATTCTAACACCACGGTGTAGTTGTGGTTTTACAAAATCTACTATCTCATATCGACCCAAGGGTGGCGTTAGCAATTATTCATGTTAATTGTACTACTGGTAAATTAAAATCTCAAAAAGTACAAGCTTTTGATATTTGAATTATTTATATTAAAAAATATTACTACCTTTGAGTAAAATTGAAAAAACGCGGAATATCAACGTAAATAAGTACCTACTTTTTCGTTTTACATAATTTATTGATGAATTTTGTTTTCTTATTTTACTAAACAAAAACCCAGCATTCACTATTTTACGGCGTTATTATTAAGTAATATGTGTATACTTTAAAATTACGGTCAGCTTTTCGAAAACATCTTTTAGTACTTAGTAATAATGGTGTAATTGATGTTTATACCGCGTATGAATTTTAAATAAAGTGCATAATATTTGAATACATACTTACCTACTACTACCTCATAATACTCATAGGGTGTTAAGCAATTATTTTGTAGATGCGTTAACCAAACAACTTGTAAATACATGAATATGAACGAATGCATTCCTTATCTAGAATGACGCAATATCGAAAACATTATTTTCTAAAATAATTAAAAGCAAAATAAGAGAGCAATATATTGATATATTGCTGTCATTATTTTGCTTTAATTTGTTAAAGAAAGGCCCATATCTGTGTTATTTTAAATGTTTATTAAATTTGTACAAAATCAGTGTCGCAGTAAAATTAAATAAAAACAAACTATGTCATGTGAAATTATAAATATTATATCAATTAGGCGTAGCTCTAAAACAATATTTTTAAAATGAAAGTAATTCTTCATATATTATTCTTTATACTTATCAACAACGATAACATATATCAACAAAGGCAGGAAAGTCCTTTTTTTAGTATATCGTTAGTCTTATAAAAAATATCTGAAACTTCAATTTTTATGTTTATTTATTGATTTTTCTACTGTCTGAGGTTCTTGTTATGCACGTATTTTTAAGATAAAAACGTTTTCTCTTAAAATTAAAACCCGATATATATAATTTATTTCTAATCTAATCCCTTCCGAATTTTTTTCTCTTCATTTCCTTCATCATTTTAACAGCCGAATTTTACATAATATTCTTATCTATTTTTTTGTATTTATCTCGTTTCGGTTACTCAAGCAAAGGTTTGTTATTTTGTGGATCTCTTCTTTTAGCAAAAAAAAATTCTTTTGTTATATCCATCATTTCGCTTTTCATTTTCAGTATAATTTTCGGAGTTTCCTCTTTCATAACTTCTCGCGTTCTTTTTACATAGAAGATTCTGAGTTTTCTGAAGATTCCGCATTCCATTCTACATCTAGTTAGACAGAAGTGTCAAGGTTTCCGGTTTTGGTAGTTCATAAAGTGAGTCCCCAATCAAATTTGAATGGAGATTTTGTTAATATTTCATCATATTTAAAATTAATTTGTATTTCTTAATCATCCACTCGTTTCATAAGCATAGAAATGTTTAAATTCTGTACAATATTTCGACAATCCGTATGTTGGTTGTCGCATATACCGCCATATAACTTCGCTTTTACCATTAGTAGCAATGTTGATAGCATTCAGTAAAATATTTATATTCATATTCTTAATATTCTTAACTTAAGTAACGTATGTTTGGATATACTTTCTTTTAGATTCGTACAATTTAGATTTTATTCATCAATGTTATTGACTAAAATGCGGCAAAATTTTAGCATGCGTTACTTTAGCTTATTCTTATTAGTCAACTCCTGTATAAGCTAGCACAAATTAATTAAAACGCAATAATACTATACGTTTACATAAAAATTAAATAAATACGTTATTTAAAACTAGTGAAGACATTTTAGGTTATTCTAAATAAGTATTAAAATTAAAATCATGCTTTTACGTTATTTTATAACCATATAATCTCGAAAACAAAGAGACCAACAAGATTAGTAAATAAAGCTTTACATATATTTCTAATTTTAAACAATACTACAATAGTATTGTTTACAATTCAATTTTGCTATAATTTCAAAAAGTTGCCTTCCACGTTAGTACAGCAGATTATTGTGAAAATAAACTTGGAAACAAAAGAAAAATACTTTCCTTTTTGCACTGCCGTAGTTAAATGCAAAGTAGCCTATATGTTATCCAGGGACTATCTATATATCAAATTTCCTGACAAGCTAATTTAATAATTATTGTTGCGTTTATCGTGAACGCACACAAAAATTCTAAAAATCACCGATTTTGCTTCAGTGTCCTCCCCCTCCCATATAACCCCCTGAACTTTATTTCCCTCATAAATATTCGAATATCAAAAGAGAAAAACTTTTCTACAGGTTTATTATTATATATGATAGATATTTTATATAAAATATTGTCAGGAATGGGTGTAGACAATACGAAGAAGAGAGAGTAAAACTGTAGTGACCCATTCGTTCTAGCAGTGTAAAATATCACGCAGGCAACTAAGAGGAAGCAATCAGTCAGTCATTTAGAGATTAGTTGTTCAGAAGGAATCAGTAATTCTATGAGTCTTTATCACCGACATGATGATATTGCAGAAACACTGTCCTATATCAAATCGTGATGTGCAGTATTGCTGTTTTTGAGTTTGTATAACTGGTCTATTTTAAGGTTATCTTGTATTAACTTCTAACTGCTGTGTTACACATTTATGTTACATTTGTGTTTTAACATAAAGTTATTTCCGTGATATATTATTTTATTCAAATAACTTTTACAGTAATTCTTAACATCAGAAATGTGATAACTTATCATATATGAAATTTTAAAAATATAAAAATTTACATGACATCCACATCCACATCTATTTTTAATCCATCACAAATTGTATAAAATTTATTATTTAATAAGCCAAAATACTCTACATAAAATAAATCCACACATAAAACAAACATTTAAGCATAATAAAATAGAATTTGCATTAAGTGTACGTTGTATATGGCAAAGGATGCATAATTCAGGCAGAGATCGATATAACATTAAAAATACCAACACAAGGTGAGCAATTCAAAAGCGGTGCATAGCAGAGAGCGCGGTGCGCGAGTCGCGGCCGCCGGCAGGTGGCTTAAATTACAGCATTTGTTACACGTTTACACGAAACTGTATCAATATTTCATGCGGATTTACACGAGCTATCGCGGGGCTTGCATTTTGCTGTCCGAAAAATTCGCTACTCACAATACAATAACGTAAATGTTTACTTTAAAAATTACTAAGCTTACAATGCGATTTTTGTCTTTGTTGAAACATTATTGTTTGTTTAAATATGAAATTCAAATTAATTCGTATCCACACACTATTTGTTATCGTCATCAATACAGGCCCTTACAAGTCTACAGCTGAACATAGGCATCCCCCAAAGAAGGACATAAAACATGGTCCCCAGTGCATCCATAAGTGAGGTCCAAAAGAGTATCCAATCCAAACCACATCCAAAAGAGTCCGTAAGAGATATGATTTAAAACCTAAAGAGCCTTTAAGACCAAATTGAGGGAATAACATATTACTTCTCAACATTTTTACATTATCATATATGAAAATTAATGTACGTCCGCAAAGTCATGAAGTTTAAAAAAAGTGATATTCACCCTGTAAATACTAGAAGCAGACACAAGCTAGTAGTACCAGTTACTCGAAACCACGGAGGGGAAGAGGTGTCGTAATTTTCCGAATGTTGTACCGCCGGCATAAACCCATCGATTACCCTGTCTCCTAGGTACACACAAAGTCATCAACAACTTTGAGCGTGAAGCTCCCAACAACTATCGATATATGTGCGACATGAACGATACGCATCATCTTTATATTGTTCATTTCAAAATCTATCCTTTGGGAAACACTAATGTGATCATTGACCATAGTACTAAGGTCCTTCAGCTAATCTTCCATAACGACTATATCGTTGGCAAATCAATGATGAGTTATTAATTGATATTAGTACCATATCATATTCAGTCTAGTAGCTTAAAACGTCTACCAAATAGTTTTAAGGACAGACAGACAGTATAATTTTTGTATGTCTGTCTGTGTATTCACGCAAATACTACTGGACAGATTTCCATGAAATTTTCCATATACGTAGTTAGTGACCTGGGCAACTAATAGACTTTAATTTTTATCCGATTAAGAAACTTAAAAAAGAACTAAACTTGTATGGGTTACGAAAAACACACAAGCCTAATGCCCTACTTTGTCCCATAGTGAGCCAAATCGATTCAACAACTTACAGGCTCAACACCTAACGAAAATACACTCACCCCACAAGGGACAAACAAGAGCATACACAAAGGATTCCTACCATTTTGTCAGCGAGATTAAAGACCTACATCTGGCAGACCACGAAACTATGATCAATTGTGATACATGTGTACAGTGAAGTCACTGTACACATGCTTACCTGTTGAAAACTGTAACTAAAGGGCCGCAAGATGCTGCGTAACTCCTATTATGCTGGAAAGGTGTGCTCCGGAGTTGGCACCGGTGTACTCCTACTCCCTAGACGTAGCCCCAAAATCATGGAAGACAGCTTTCGTGTACCCGATCCCTACAAAAGGTAACCGCTCTGATCCGTCCAACTATATGCCTATCGCCATCGCCTCCTTGTTCTCTGAAACAATGGCGTCACCCTGTCTTACCCTACATTTTCATGCAGCTGGATAGGTTTCAAACTCTGGTTATATACTTGGATAACCATTGTAGCTGTAATATACATATAAACACTTCACCACTTTGACATACCAACAGTTACGCGGTAGTGTCAAAAGGACGACCAACCAAATTTCGACGGAATCAAAGCTTTCTCGTAGTCCACATACGGAACACACTATTATTAATTAAGTAATTCTATTTTATTTACAACCAGAATAGTTTCTTACCTTTACCTCGACCTTTGGTTCAGTAACATTTTATTAGCAACACGAATTTGTGTCAGAATTTTTAGTAGTTTTTTTAGTAGTTTCCATAACTAGTTATGGAAAAACAAAAAAAAAAAATCACACAAACCAAAAAAGAAACACACTTACCTGTAACTAAAAGTACTTTTTTTAATATAAAGCTCTTAATATAACTGCGTCATGTTCACCATTATGTAGTAACGCCCGTTGCATTGCCGTATGAACTGTAATTTATTTCAATGAACATAAAAATAAACAAATAACTAACTACATTTTCTTATGAAAAAACAAAGAAACAATTCTTAAAACTCCAATGATCGTTCTTCAGCGCAATTACAAGTTGTAACTGCCTGTATATAAGACATCGAGACTAATATTTCAATAGAACTGCAGTGCTGAAACCCGACAGTGACAATTCACTCAATCGTAAACGCGAACTATTTCCATAAGAAAGGCATTGCAAAAGTTTTTCAATTTTCAAGTGACGCAGGTATGATGGAGAACTTTGGCTTCGGATGCACAAGCGCTGCTGCTTTGTTCGCTTTTATACAAATAATATTTCACTAGGCAGTAGGCACATTTAATATTTTTAAAATATCTCTAGATACAACTTTTGAACGAAGGTGAAGTAATTTAATCATTATAAAATGTTAATCAGCGTAACAGTACCTTATATTGCTGTGCTAGTGCTGAGTCTCGAGTTTTATTTCTAGCCTGAACCAATGTATGTGTTAGTTCTCACACACACAAACACACCTATACTGTTAAAATTTCATATGAAGATTATGTAATTTTATTTTTTGTCACTAAACCAACATACATAGAGGTTATTTTGCAATATATGGCCAAATTTGCAGCGAAAGTTTAAAACAAGAAATATAAGCGAATGGTTTAGAAGAATTAATTTTAAAAAATCTCTAACATTCCGTTCTTTTAATCTTTTCAATTCACAAAGCGCGGTAGTGCATTATTTTAACTGATTTATAAATATCTAAAGGCTACTATTTTACTACGCACTCACACATAAGGGTAAGCAAAAACGTTGTGAATTGAATCACATACAGACGAGCTCGCGTACGTGTAGTTGTTGCCCATAAATCACAATTCATAATTGATAATTTCAAATCAAAATACAAGTCTTATTTACTCGTATTTTCAAAGAATATATATAATGATCGTAACGGTATATTATTATTTATATATTTGAACTTAAATATACTCGTAAAATTTGGCACTCTTTAAAAAATAACCCTTTATAGAATGAATGTGAGTAATTTTGTTCTATGACAGCTATAAACCATAGAATTATGATAGAATAGGATCTTAATCGGTCAAGTAGTTCAGAAGTCACACGATCACTGCCAGGCATACCAATGATTATTATCAGATTATCCATTACTCCATCACCAGAACAGTATTAAAGTTACTAAGAAGAGTAAGATGTTTGAAATATTAACTAATAACTATCCCGTATAGGCACGCCAAACCGATCTCGTATAAGTCTGAAAAGTAGTGGCAACGTAAGAGAATCCAAACCCTATTTCGTCCCGTGGGTTTAGTTAAATATCGTCAATCCCACTATCAAGGGCAATGGTTACGGCAAATCCTCTCTACAACGTGGGAGACTCATGTACAGCAGTTGATTTCCACGGGCTTGTAAAGAATAAGAAGAAGAACAGATGCGTCAAATCGACAATCCCCTGACTGGCAACGGGCGAAAGAAGCGGAATTTCTGTTATATCTATCGATTGTCGTTTTACCGGCTAAGTGGAGTGATAGTAGCATGTGTTCCCAATTTTTGAGAAAGCCCATATCTATAGGCTGTTATTATCGTTTTATTGTACAAAGATCTAATCTTTTTAAACGTATTAATTTTTTGCAAAAAAAAATACAGAAATACGGATTTGTTACCTGGTTTCAGGATATAAAAGTAGCCAAATAATGACGCATGCTTCACATCACATGCGGCCAGTAACACTAAAATAATTTGTACAAGATTTAAGTACCGATTATAAGAAATGGTTGCACATATTTCGAACCGCAATAACTGCAGATCATTCGTTTTTATTTTTATTTTCAGAAGTATGGGTGACAAACGAACACACAGTTTACCAGACAAAAAATGAATACAGAAGTCCATAAAATGCTTCATCTAGCGTTGATTAGTCATGTATGTGTACATATGTCAGTATGAGTCAAAATACGGATGCGTTGTAGCCCATATGGACTAAGAGGAAAAGACTCCCACAGTATGGCTCTACTGCGTATAAAACAACAAAAACAGAATACATTAATAAAATTTAAGTAAATAATATAACAGTGACCCTGCTGTATCAGATAAAATATCATTAATACTAACAATTTAAATTTTATTGATTTAAAAATAAAGAAATTTATATGTTTTGTCGTCATCGTGGTATATATCACGATACGAGAAATATATGCTTTTCGTGTTTTATAACACAAACACAAGAAACAAAAGTCTAAATCCTAGTTTTAACTCACTGTAATATGGTCTTTAAGAGACATATTTTTGAAAACTTATTGTAGGAGATAAAATTTGAAATGTATACAGGAAAAATAATATTCGACATATTCAAAAGAGCTGTTGGTTTTCTCAATAAATAAATAAATCATTGATAAATAGTTCACTTCTAAAACTGTACGTTTTACTTAATTTCTTCTCTTATATTTCAATCTAATAAGCATTCCACTGTTAAAACTCGTCCTGTGTTATCATTTTGTACTATTTTATTATCTTTCTGTCTCTATTTATATAACATTAAGAACAGTTGTATAAAACATATTTTTTTACCGCAAAATATAATCTGTACAAAAAAACACCGACGAACAATTTGATTGTGATGTCACCCCAGAGGTCTATGATGTAATGCCAATAGTTAAAAAAGTGTCTGGTTTGGGACATTCACCATACGAAACACAGCACGATTTTTCATGGTATTCTTAGCAAACCTTCCCCGATCGAGCCAACTCGAGGTCTATTAGGAAGAAATATCTATTATTTTTTCGCACAAACATTTACTATTTTTTAGCGCAAGCATAACTGCTTCAAAACTATTTTGTTAGTATAATTTAACTGTTAGAGTTGTATCTATATTTTGTTAATATAATGTTATATGTGTAAACGTATGAACAAAATATATGTTTAATATTTATAAAACGAATTTTAAAATATTCTGCACGTTCAGTTTTCAAACATTTTAAAAACTTTTCAGATAGTAGATTGCTCGTAATTAATAGGTTTAAATGGCAGGATGAGAGCGGACGCAGACGACATTATGCAGCATCACGCCGGGATCGCGGGGATTGTTTCCTAAAACAGAACCAAGAGGCATCAGCGTCTACATTAAACGAGAATCACGATTTAGTACTTACGTACATTATCACATTTTGTGTCGGAGAATTTTGAAGTCTTAATTTAAAAACGTAAAAGATTGTTCTTTTGCAAATAAAATATGTTATGTATGTATGTACAGAGATGCATACCTGAACCTACATAGTTTTTCGGCGATCACTTAAGGCGTTAGCCTGCGTTCGAATCTCAGTTAAAGCCAAATTTTTTTTAAAAAAGGAATTGTTGCTTTTCGCATCTCAGTGTACTATTATCGTTTCCATGTTCCCCACAGTGCATCCATCTTAATCACTTATTTTAAAGTTACAGCCTATATACATTCCACTGCTGGGCACAGGTCTCCTCTCATATCTAAGAAAGTTTAAGGGCAAGGAAATGTCCGCCGCGCTGCCTTTTTCTTATTTCTCAGCCGTACAGTTTGAGGATAAAGGAGGAAAACTACGTCCATCCAGCCTAATATTTACCGTTATGAAAAAAAGCGGTCTAGGTGCGACCCGAAAGGTCCACACGACTAACTTTGTAGTAGAAAGAATTTAAAAAAATATTAATCGTTTTAATATTTTATACAATTTTTCATTCGGCACAAAAAATGACTTGACCGATTTTGCTCAAAATTTAATGAGATCTAAGTTACATAATTATGCGTTAAATGAAACTGTTCCCATGTGAATATCACTCTTTGTTTTTGAGGTACACGGGGCGAAAGTAGAATCCGATCACACATACATACATACGTAAATACATACATACGTAAATACATACATACGTAAATACATACATACGTAAATACATACATACGTAAATACATACATATGTACATGTGCACACACCGACATCCTCTTAAAAACCACACTATTCGAATCTAAAGACCTTGAAACGTGGAGATATTTTAAAATTTCCAATTTGCAAAATCGGACCCATTACAACAACTTCCCACTGGGAAGTTAATTATTGTTTATCATTAACTTACAATCCAACAAACATTTTTACATTCCCGAAAAATTTTGTGTATTGTTCCCCAAGGCGGACATTTATCTACTCAATGTAACTTCGAAAACGTTTAATGTCATCTAATACGATAATAAGACACTATAAGATGTTTTTTGTTGCGAACGACTTTTTTATAATGTTCATTTACATAAAGATTAAGTTTTATTGTTTTCGTTACGCCTTATCAAAAGACCACGGCTCAACTCCTATTGCCTCATATGAGAGATTTTTCCAAGCCCCGCTTGGCAGGCGGCTTAGGCAAAGCACGGGATGATATGAGGAAATGGATTTTCTTAAACCACCACTACATGGCAAACATAATTAATAACAAACTGAACTCTCCTGTGAATAGCGGGCGGGTGTCTCTTACATAGGACAAACAAAAAGATTCATAAAAACACGCGTGGAAGAACATATCGCTGATATGAATCACCCACGCTCCGGGAAGTCTGCGGTATGTCAACATGTTCAGGATCGTATAAGATATGATAGACCAGAAATCCTAGCAAAAGAAGACAAATTCCTAACGAGGATGATTTTCGATACTATTGAAATTAAAAACATCCTGCTAACGTCTGCTTGGGGTCCCATAATTAATAAAATTAAATCCAAACCGAAGCATACTACTGCGAGACTTCAAGATACTGTAAGCTCGTATTGCGTAGATTGAACCAAAACTTAATAATTAAAAGTTGGAGGTAGCCATCGTTAACTATGACTTCAGGACGTCAAATATCTCAGACCCCCCGTGACCATGGGTGCTCTAAAGTGCCCGAAACATTGGGAATTAAAAAAGTGAACATTAAAGGCAGTTTGACAGAATCAGGCGTTAGTTTGTGGAAATCCATTACAATAAATATATTTATTACTTTGCAACATTCCGCTAACTAAAAATACAATGATGTGTCCTACCTGGATTGAAGAGCACCTCCCGCCCTCCCTCAATTGCATGCACCAAACCCGCCACCACTAGTCCCAGCACCACCACTCCCGGCACCACGACTTCCAACACCACTATTCCAGGGAAGACACACTATCGACGATAAAACGACACGTGTTTCGCCTCTACACGAGGCAT
>DWHP01008792.1:0-10430 GCA_018247895.1 Parnassius honrathi | reverse complement strand
CAATTTCATTGGTGCCGGCGGGGATCGAACCCGGGTTACTCGCGTTCTGTTATATTTACAGCGAGCGTTAACCATCTCAGCTACCACGGCTCTGAAGAGAATCCTTCGATCCGAGGAGAAGGCTCCGAAGGCGAAGACCTCCCCTCATTTCTGAAAGGGTTTTATAGGTAATGTCCGCCGCGTAGCCCCAATGCGTGTTGGCAAACTCCATATGTCGTCGAAATTTTTTTCTTATTTCTCAAATATGCAGGTTTCCTCAAGATGTTATTTTTCACCGCCGAGCACGAGGCTAATCAGTATTTAAAACTGCAATCAATAATTTCGTTGGTGCCGGTGGGGATCAAATCCGGGTTAGTCGTGTACTGTGATATTTATAGCGAGCACTTGCTCTTGAGCTACCAGTTCGAGGTATGGGGAGCTGTCAACTAGTATAATACAGGTAACAAACAAAACATGACAGTGGCAATTTTTTTGTAAAAAAGGTGTGTGTCGTACCCAATTTTCAGTATAATCCGTGGTGCTAAAAGTCACCAATAACATTTCATTTCCGTGGGTGCGTTACGTTAACTGTAATAGATAGGACTTTAAAATGTAATCTGAACCTGGATTAGTCGTGTGAGTATATCATCTACCCCATATCGTCCCGTAAGTGTCGTGAGTGCCGACTGAGGGACACAAACCAGGATAAAGGCAACAGCGTCTTTCTAACCAACAAATAAAAAATGTGGTTGCAAACTACCCCCCCTATATAGCTTACCCTCCCGTTTTACCAACGTACAGATTTCTATACAATGTTTTCCTTCCATTCCGAATACGTGGTAAAAAGTGCCTAAAATTGTAATTCACAATTTCTTTGTGCCGGCGGGAATGAGACCCGGATGATCGAGTAGATATTGTAAAATTTACACCTGTAATAATTATTTACCATTTATTTATCCAAGTACGTAAAAAAATTAATTAATTTCATGTACATATTTAAAAAAAGTTAAGTATAACTTAGGGATAATAATTTAAAGAAAAAATATATTTTATAAATACAACGCAAATCCATCGCAAATCCTAAGTTTCCTTTAATCTGTGCTTTGAAGACATGTCAATGATATTTATCAGCGTAGGATTTCATTTTATGTATTTTCTCATTATCATTTTATTTTCTCATTCTCATTCATTAACAATCAAAACGCAGATGCGTTGTCACCAAGATGAAGTGCCAAGTTTCCAGTAAAGAAGTATCTCCGGATCTCTACATTCACCATACAAAATAGTAAATTTGACTGATATAGTAAATTTGACTGCCTTGTAGGTTTAGTGATTCCAAGAGCGACTGCTAATCTTGTAGTCTCGGGTTCGATTCGGGTCGGTCCAAAATCATTTAGTACCCCAGAGGCGGAATATTGGCAGTGTTTTATTCCCCTGCCTTGTAAAGCCCGTAAAGCCGTTGGCTATGCACCTGATCTCGCTTCGGTGGTTTCGGTTTGCTGCCTTGTCAATAAGAGAGTGCGGGAATAGGGAGTGCAGTTGCACCTGTGTATGCGCTCGTACTCGTGCAACATAATTTTGTCCAGCACAAATGGCTAGTCTCCGTCAGGTTGTCCAAACAAAATGTGGCGAGAAATGAGATCGTGCCCTCTGAGAACAGCCAAAAAAATTTCAAATAAAACTGTTAGTTTTCAAGATTTTTTGGTTTTTTGATTTCAACGATTTTATCGAAAATTTATCACCATAATACGTATGATTTATGCCATCCTATTGAATTAGCGAAAACGTGTTTTTTATTGAGTATTATTTCTAACTAGACGTATAACAGCACGCTTAGTTCAGTTCCCCAACAGAAAAAAATATTACAGTTGCAAATTTCTATGACACAAGATTTTTTCATCCAAATTTAAAATACTATTGTCTTATAAAAATACTACATCATTGATGTCCATTGACTCTTAGATTGAAATTGTAAAATAGTTTAATGAATGAAAATTTCAAAACAAAACAAAAAACAATTTTTAATTAAACAAAAATATTACTGCTATTTCATTGCTAAAGGGCCTCATTTTTCGACAAAAGTTTTTTGTTTTATGTTGCAGTGCTTCTCAAAATATGATAAAAGTTTGAAATTGTGGCCAAAATTAACCTTCCTATACTCGCGCGTAGGTCTGTGAGACCGACAAAACACATTTTTGTTATTATTTTTATGCACGAAAATTCTGGAGAGTTGAACTCTTTGCTAGCTGCCGGATTTGTTGCTTACTTCATTTTAGTTCACGTTGCGCGTTCGTGCGAAACACACGTATTGTAGCATTTGACGTCAAATGGTCCGTGGGACCGACGCGAGTATAGGTGTAACTTTTTGTGTAAGTATTAATGTAACTTAACTTATTGCATTTATGTATATTTTACAACCTTGGAATACTAACGACTCTAGCTCGATAATCTTAACGCTGGAGACCTTAGACACGTCAAAGATGGAAGGGACGGATGCCATTAATACATCTTAAAATTACTTGAGCTTTGCCTTTAAAATACCTGTGCGCTATTTTATCTCACTCACTGAAATAGTCGGATCTGCTTCTCTTTCCTCTAAAATTTCGACTTGACAATTTAAACCGGATTTTCCATCGCGAACGCCACCAACGTCTTGTTCAGAAAATCTACCTTCGGTAAAGGAATAATGTAGCTTTGTGAATACACGGTGGTATGAGTGGCGTGCGATCGCTTATCTGTCTCCGTACGGTTCAGCAGCTGCTCTAGCATTACCTTCACAGATTCCGTAAATGGAATGCATATTTGCGTATTCAGCTGGCGAGTTCGCCATGACAATAGTTACGAAATGCACAAAACGCTTATTCCGGAAGAAAGCCAAGTCATCGTTGTCCAATATCTAAATCAAAAAACAAAAGAATCAAAGTCCGAAGTACAATTTCGGATCTATTTTTTAAATAGCTTAGTTCTATTACGTAAATAGCAGGTGAGATCCAAGAAAACGTGTAGCGCGTGCAATTTGCAATAACGCACCGACCCTGAGCAACTGAGCATTAAAAAATAATAAATAGGAAACAACGAAAGAAATTGAAAATTTCAAGGACCCGATTATCTGTCTCTTTTACTCACTCATAACCAAGTTGCGAGCTTACTTGATATCTCTCTCAGGCGTGGCATTTATGGGCGCAAGAATGGACTCTGTGTCGTTCATAGACAAAAATAATAGACGTTCATTGACAAAAATAAAAATTGCTTAACAGAGCAAGTGGATAAAATTTACTAACTTGAAATCTGTTTTGTTGCTAGTTTTGGTTCCACCTTTTCTAATTTAGGCCCTAATCAATTTTTTACAATATTTTGAGATGTACCGCAAAATAAAACAAAAAACTTTTATCGAGAAATTAGGTACTTCAGCCTAAAATGTTTTTAAAAGTAATTCCTTTTTTAATACGTCTTTGCCTTCAGCAGTGAATTAGGAATATTTTTTTTATAGAAAGTTTTTTCTTCTATTGTTTATAGTGCATTAAAATGTAGTACTTTTTTAACACTTGGATGAAAAATCCCGTCTTGTGAAAATTTGCAACTTTAATAATTTATTTCTAAAAAAACTGTTCACGTTGTTGCGAAATTGCAATTTTACACATCAACAGTTACACATTTAGTCAGAAATAATATTTAATACAAAAATACCTTTTTGCTATTTCAATAGAATAGCATAAATAACATAATAAGGTGATAAATTTTCGATAAAATCATGAAAATCAAAACATCTTGAAAACTATAATAGATTAATTATTTTTGTTTTTGTTTTCGTAAGGCACTATATCATCTCTCGCCAAATATGGTTTGAACTGTTATTAACAGGACATCCTGTATGTATACCCCACGCGATGCTCTTAAATTAATAAAAATCCACAGGACTGTTATTTTATCATTTCCATAATAACATAGCTTTCGTGATAAATATACATATTTAGCCTTCCAAAGTAAAGTATGTGGTAACTTGTTAACATAAATCAAAATGCAAACAGCAATGTAATCCAATAGCATCATAAGTTAGATTGTCGGGATTTAAACTAAGACTTGATGATATAAACTGAAAACACAACAGAAGCCAACATCACTTAAGTTGGTATTTACATTTCAAGAAAGGAAGACTAATTCTACGTCGCTGATGCAAATGTTTTGAAGACTTATTAAGAAGTTCCCACACACATAGTTGGTAATCATTCTTGTCAACTCAGCGCGAAGACATGCAAGCTATATCATCTAGATACATTAAGGTCTAGAGGTAAATATCTCGCCCACAAATTACACCTTTAAAAGGGCTTATAAATACAAACAATAAGGTTCTTAATAGTGTGTCACATAAGAAAGCGATAAGACTATTCGCAACTAAGCTCAAAGTATAACTCTGACAGAGCAGTCGGGAGCCGCAACATGGTAATAATTTGATCAGGCGCCCGGTACGCGCAACTTTATGCCAATTGAAAAGTTTTACTGCACTGAAATATCTTATAATAACGGATATGTGTCACGTTTAGCCGCAGCTTTTTTAATATCATTCTGATTTTTTCATGAGGTTTAATTTATTGAAAGCATTGTTTTTTTGAACATACTCGAATAATTTTGATTTCCTATCATAACGGACATATTGCGGTAACCTAGTTACTAGTTAAGTTAGGCTCTATTGGCACTTTGCCAAGCGACCAAAAAAGTTTTAAATCCTTCCACAGAGATTTTGACCTAACGTTAAAGCTGTCGTTATCTCGTAACGTTAGCCAGAGCTAAATGCTATAAATGAAAGTAGAAATCCCTGATAAATTGCATTAGATTTAAAAGACAATATATCAGTGTGCTTTTTTAAGAAATAACTGTGATGTTAGCCTGCGTAAAATAGTTCTTGACTCGTTCAAAAAATACCGCGGGACATTAATGATGTAGTTTAGCTGGATTTCCACTTACTATGATGTGTCATCATCAAATTGCACCAATACTCTCATAAGAGAATAAAATAAATTAATTTAAGCCTAGATGAAACACTGAACTAGCTGTATGATTATATAACAACTATAAGGTGCTGTTTTTTTAAATTCTTTTTATAATTTTTGTGTCATTGTTTTACAAAACGTCTCTTTATTACTAGGCCGTCGTCTAAATGCAGAGCATTGTTTCTGTGAATTATTTATGTCAGCAGCTTTACATTGTTGATTATAAATTTGAATATCTCCGTGGGACTTACACATTTGCATTTTTATATTTCCAACAAATTCATTGCAAAGCTAAGGCAGACGTGCCCGCGGGCGCGACGATGAGTCTCGTCTCGGCATGACATTGTGAAGATGCCTCGTTGAGTACTGGGGGAACATTGTTGTAACTTATTTCCATTGGTATGTATTATATCTAGATATCACTAAACACTCGACTAGCGCCTTTGTCATAAATATCACTTATGTTATACGCAACTAAAAATTACAAGTGCCGGTTGAGTAAAATAATCAATTCAGCAAAGAAGAATCACACTTGTTAATAAAAAACAAAATACACAAAACAAAGTAAAATTTAGTCTTTAAAATTGTTTGAGTCTTAAGATTTCAACAAAGTAAGAAAGTATCTAAGGGGCAAGGTATAGGGTACAAATACAATATACAAAATATCTGCAATTGTAACTGTAAAACCGTGTAACGCGCGAGTGATTTATTATTAGAAATATATATGATATAATTTGAATGAGGAAGTTTCTAGAAAAAAGTGCACTGATTTCTCGTACAATTTAAAAAGCTAATGGTTTGGATTTATTTTTTTATATATTTTATTTTTTATATATTCCCAGCTGGACATGGGTCGCTCTCAATTGGATTTGCCGTCATCGCCACACTATACAGGCGAATCGACAAAATGGCCGCTTAAAATGTCGCGTCACTCACTTCGCTGAACGCTTTCCGCAGGTTCTATGCTAATACTCGTTAAAGGTTATGAATAATTAGATACTTTTTCCTTAGCACCCTTTTGATACTTACTCTATTGTTGTAAGCATTATTTTTCAAAAAATGCTTATTATTTATAACGGTTTGATGAGCGCATAGTCAGTGGACTCACTGTGATATTTATCAACATCGTTACAACCCTTCACAAGTCAAATGAACATTGGCCCTTCCAAGAATTGCCACAAAGCACGATCCTGAACCAATTCTATCCATGTACTACGAAGTCGCTCCATCTGATAGGGGGAGGGGCATCATACAATTCGCTTGCTCGTGCTAGGTTGGCATTTTACCACCTTCCTTACATATTTGTTTACTAATTCATTGTGCCATATAGTCGGTCCGTTGCCAAAGTATAATTGTAATAATAATTGCCAGCTTGTCGTTAGCTATGTCGATCACATCTGCTGCGGATATCACCGTATTGAATCACGGATAAGCGACCTTAAGCTTCTTCATATGGCTAGCAGTAAAGAACCATGTCTCAGTTCCATATGTTAGCATCTCGCTCTTATATTTGTGCCTCTTTATTGCCACAATAGATACTCCGAAATTTATAAGTCCACTTCGTTCGTTAGTACGATGCTCCGGGTGTAAGGCAGGTATTCTTTTGGGACGTTTTCACATTCTCCTTACACTCTGTTCATGGTATATTTTCAATTGATTTTGTTTAACGGTCAAAAAGTTAAATGTACACTTTGTAAAAAGCTTAAAAATATTTTTAAGTGGCACTCACTTATGTAAGCGATTAAGTAACACCGTGTGTTTTAAAGAAAATCGTGAAATTTCAAGAAGATTATATTTAGAGAAAGATACAAGTTTTAGTGATTAAAGTCTTAATATAGAGTGGAGGAATACGGGCACAAAACTTACTCCTTAAGTAAAGGGAATTGCCTTAACTTTGCCGGGAGGGCCCTTCGCTCGCAGGTTGTTACCTAACTAGATTATATCTCGCAACAAGTCTTGTTTAAACTACTAACAGCTCTGAAATTGTAGAAACACGGTGTGTGGCGATTGTAGAGCGCTATATTTATTGCTAAGCTTAATATTTCACGTGTATAGTTGGATTTGGGTTAAATGTAAGTATTTAAAAAATAGAGACACCAAAAGTCGGTAAATAACAGGATTTAAACTTATATGTCTTTTCTTTTCAAAACATAGTTTTACAACTAATGCAGCCGTACAAAATAGTAGTAAGATATTACTGTACCGTATATGATCACTGACGTGAAAACTAGATACTAGCATTAAGACCTAACTTGGAAAGCTACAGCACATTCTCTTACCATCCGGTACTTAGATCCTGTGCTCGTGTCAAAATACCGACATGGAATAGAAGAATTACTGTTTTATTAAATCAGCATTTGTTATAACAACATTTTTGATATAAAACTATAGTTAAGTAGATCCGTATTACGAAAAATGTGCTTAGTTTTATAGTATTTACAGAAAGAAAAAATGGAAGCGTTTTACTGCCATGCGGTGGCGGCGTAAAAGAATCCATTTCTGCATTTAGTCCTGTAGCTGACGAGAATGCGAAAGGCTAAAAAGATTTTATGGATTCCAACAGATGGCGGTATAACCATCTCGTTAACGTCAGATGAAAGATGCTCAAACTAAACAAGAAGAAACTTGGCAAAATTGCGAATCTTGGCACGGTCTACCAAGCGTAATAGTGGAGACAAATCTTTCATATAAGACAAGGGAAGAGTCTACGTTCACAGTGACTTTTTACGGTCTGCTGCTGATGATGATGTAATCTCAGAGCAATCAGTGTAGTGAAAAAAATCACACTCGCCGTTGGCTCTGATTATCTAATGAGGAACATCCACCTACATAATTGGATATTTGACTGTAGTCAAATGCTTTCTAAGAGATAATCGACTAAAAAGAAGATTTGATGTAAAAGAGGACAAATGAGCATGTGACTCACGTGATGGTAAGTGACAAACGATGCCCATGAACAACTACTACATCAAGGGGATTGCAGGTTGCCGGTTTAAAAGTAGCAAGCTCTTTTCTTGAAGATCCCTCTTCGTTAAAGTCGTATCAGTCTGGAAATAGCACGTAGCCTTGTAGAACACCAGCATTCACAGTCTAGCACATGGAGCATACACCGTTGGCTACGACATTAATGCTTCAATTTATTACAAAACTGGTGATCCAATTGCATAATTTATTTGAAAGCCCACTAGAGGGAATTTTTCAAAGAAGCGCTTTGTGCCAAACTCGATCGAAGGCGTTCGCTATATCCAAAATAACCGACAATGCCTTTAGATTTTACTGCCCGTGCCTATCAAGGTGTAATGTTAACAAGAAAATCACATCTGAGCGACTCCCACAGAAACCGGTAACTAAATCGCATCTACTTATTATTTTTGATCCGAGCTAGCTCGCTCTGAATTTCAAAGTGCGACAGCAATCCGAGTTTAATGAAATTGTCAATTGCGTAAAAGAAAACCTCCATGTCTGAAAAAAAAATGTAACGATGACATGTTATGCAACACGTATTAGGTCAGCGCGAACATTGCTCTTTTTTCTATTATATAAACTTAATTCTGTAAAGTGAAATTAAAGGCGAGCGCATGTTACCTAAGCTGCTACAGCTTATTTCATTCTCTATTGTTCATAATCCGGAGGTACTTTTATCTACTTAGTTCACTACTAGAAAAACGTTACCCTATACTTATAGGATCGTACCTTAGTGACTATGTATAGCCAAAATAATAACATATTTTATTACACAAGTTTACGGTTGGATATCCTAATTCAACATGATTTAATGTTGACGTTTACAAATTAAATTTCATTTGATCACAATTATTCACACTACGAATGAATGTGGTTACTTTAGCATCATTACATATTATTTACCATTACAAATATAATCATATAAAAATATAATCCAACTATATTATTTGTTATAGAGCCTATATAAATTTTAGCTATTTCAAATTTATTTTAAAATATCTGGCTGTACCTATTGTAGCATAATTTAATCGAAATCCGTTAAAAACTTTAGCAATTATAAGTTTAGTTACGAAACATTCTCCTAAAACGACGCTCAAGACTCGACCGTGTTGTCTCCAACAACAGTAAATAAACAGAGCTCGGAGCTACGGAACGCTAATGATCAAAATTCTGATGGAGTAAGCGAGAGTCGCTACATAATATTAATTTGATCACAGCAATGCCATCAAAGTTCGCGCGGGGAGGACTTACCTCAGTTCTGCCAACCTGCAGCGTTAACAAGCCGTTCGTTTTAACCGGACACTCATTAGCCAAATGTCACCTACGAACTTAAAAGAGAATTTTTAGCTTAGAAGTTTTGTTAAATCACTATTGTTCTCGCTACTTACGTGTAAACGAATATTGAGCGAATAAGAGAATGTTTGGTATAGAAGCATTGATAATTGTACAAGGAAAAGTATTTAAAGACTTAAGGACTATCTTACTTCCTGACGTAGTCTTATCGTAGTGAATACTTAGCATGAAACTTTGTTGAAACTTTTAACTTTGACTCCAATGGGTACGATATACGGTTTACCACAATGGAAAAATTCATCACGCCATGAACTTTTTTCGCTTCTAATGTTCTTTATAAATATCTAAATTCAATTTTATAGAATACGGGTGACAAACGAGCACACGGTTTACCTGACGGTAAGTGGATTCCGTGGCTCATAGACATCTACTTCGATTACGAATTAAAATGAGGATGCGTTGTTACTCCTGAGAGTTATGAGTGTCGCCAGTCGGAATATTTTCAGAACTTCTTCTTTTGGCGATAAACCAAAATTGTTTGTTAGCATATATTTAAAAACTATAAAAAATAACAGGACTAGTCACTGGAAACAGCTTCAAACGTTCTAGACGTTCGTTATTACGGCCGAAATGCATGGCAGTTACGATCATTGGACTTTTCTCACAGTATTCAAGAAATATTTTTATTCATTTTCAATTCGAGGCTGTATCACTATTGATTATAAATTAGACGCGGTAGAGCCATACCGTTGCTACATTATAATTGTCTGGAGAAGGATCACGCTCTCACAGAATACCAGCGGAAAATAGCAGCTCATTGCTGCTGTTTTTCGTATGGTGAGTATGGTGAGTAGAACTAAAGACCATTTCCACTGAAAACGAGGCATTCCATCTCAGTCATCAGGGATGACAACGCGTCAGTATTTTGACTTTTAATCGAGGATGGATGCAGATGTCTAGGGACCGCAGCTTTCACTTACCATGAAGTGGACTGTTTGCTCATTTGTTATTATTATTTATTATTATGTGCGAGCAGCTATGCAGGTCTAAAGAAAGAGACTAGTAACACTGCGACCTAGAAGATCTATTGTGATCGCTGCTATGGCTATAGTACACGGCTAAGCCATACGTCTTCAATGAATAGAAGGAGTTGCTTAGCCGTGAGCAATTTCACTTATTCTGGGCGGAGTAGATAGTTTCCCAGAT
>DWHP01008791.1:0-10430 GCA_018247895.1 Parnassius honrathi | reverse complement strand
AGTGTGGGGCTTCTAGAAAGCTCAACTCTTCTGTTCGATACTAGATGGCGCTAGGGGCATCGACTTAGGCGCGCAACAGTATCATGTTCCAATGTCATATGGTTACACTATCAACACGACTCGACTAGACTCAAACAAATTGTCAGACCGTTCGACGTTCAAATTCGTTTTCGTAATGTCTAGATTTGATATATTAAATGCTTTTTCCTTACATTAATATGGAAGTATTATGGTATGCCTAGTTTTTAAAATTTTGGATAAATATAAACAAATGAACAAAACATAACGTTAGTGTATAGTCTTATAGTCTATTTATTAAAGAATAAACGATTTTTTTTAGATATATAGAACAAACAAGCAAACGTTTTGCCGAATTTTTAACGGATACTATGGCCCATATACCTACGATTTATTACGTGGTAGAGCCACGCTACAGCTATATTACAGTTGTTGAACGAATAGGTCGGCTCGTTCGGGGCAGGACCACGCTCTCACGGAATACCAGCGTAAAGTAGCATCATAATGATGTTGTGTTTCGTATGGTGAGTATAGAGAACCGGCGATCCTTTTTACTGGAAACGAGGCATTCCATCTTAGTCGTCAGGGGTGACAACGTATTTGCATTTTTGTATTCACTTGAAGATAAATGTGGATTTCTATGGACCACAGTATTCACTTACCATCACGTGGACTGTGTGCACGTTGGTCACTTGATGCTATAAAAATATATTATATTCTGGTTAAGAATCAAAAATCATAGCGATGAATGATTTATTTACGGAGGAGTTCGTATGGGTACCAATCTTCAAATTCTGCCACAAACTAGCATTCCTTGCACTACTGTATTCGGGTCTGAAGGGTTTAGAGAATTAGTAAAATTATAGGCTGTGATGCCTCACATCACTCAATCCATCATGAGAGGCATGTTTCAAGTTGCTTATCAACATACAAAACACAGCAGCATAATACTGCTGTTTTATATACTGGCATTCTGTTAGTGTAGTCCTTTTTCTATCGAATCTCACGCTTTTTTCTTTCTTACCACAGCTGTAATGCAGATAATATAGCGTGGCTTTAGCAAGTAGAAAACTTTTCGGATTCACAGAAACGAACACAAAAAGTCTAGTGGTCATTTGTATTTGCTTTTTCTTCTGCAGCCCGTAAAACGATCTAGTAAAAGAGAAAATATTTGAAGACTTGGTTTACGTTACAAATTTTCACTGTACTGGAAGATATTGGAATTACGAGTTTCCTTATCGCATGGATATAGTATGGGCCGCAATTACATTCCAAATTCCAGCAATGTCTAAAATAACAATGGCCGAAAAGCATTACCTCTAAACATTAAGGAGGCATGTCAATATCGTTGACCTGTATTCCGAAGAAGCTCCCTCTGAAATAACAAACTATAGACAAGGCAAAGTTAAACAACGCTTCTGTTTACTCAAATGCTCGTAGGTAGCACTCGGAGGCGCGAATGTCTTAACGTTGCATCCGTGTTTTGAGAATATTATATTATAGTATAGTGTTGTCAAGTACTTGAAATTCCTTAATTTATTTTTAAAGTTTAAATATTAAGCAAGCTGTATTTCTTTTGTATTTTTTTAACTGCACATTTAACAGTACATATTCACCAAACAAAATACAAAATAAATGATTTTTTGCTTTGACATAGGTATACTCCACAAACTAAGTATCCAAAAAGGAACATTTGAAATATCATAAAATTCACAGCTCATTCAATCAGTCAGTTACTATTTGTTGGCAGCGTGTTAATTATCTTTAGCGACAATCTCCAGTCTGAGCGATTGTTTAAATACATACTATTATGAATGTTCGACATTGGCTCTTCGAGTGTAAGCAATAAATGTACTTTTTATTGAATTCAATGTATTTGCAACAAATATTATTCAAAAGTTTTTGCCTTCCGCAATCTTTTTAACATGAACAATACCAAATTTTACTCTCCTCCATGCATGCAATATTTTTAAAAAGGAGTACCTACTTACAAAGTTTAATCTCTTACGTACGACTTAGGAACCTTCAAGGCCGGCAATGCATCTGCAATTCCCCTGGTGGCAGTTGTTCATAATAATTACTTACCATCAGGTGAGCCGTATGCACGTTTGCCTCCTCTTGTATAAAAAAAATCTCCATGTATTAATACATAGACAATATTTGTACTTTAAAATTTATAAGACATAAAGACCTACGAGCTTCAAGCTGATAAAAAGTTATGCAAGTTCTTTAATCAATGATATAAAACAATTTCAACTCTTACTATCAATATTAAGAAGTCCATTGCAGAACATAGGTCTCTTCCAAGGAATGACATTAAGCATAGACCTGAGTACCAAATGAACTCTTGTTTACAAGAATTTAAACAACCTAATTTTAGAAAAACTGTAATCTGTAATATTACGATGTCATATCTTTCACCCAACTAGAAAAATTATATAGAAAAGTAACAATTTTTATATTGTCAAAATAAGAGTTCTTAACATAAAAGTTCAACTGGAATATAGAGAAACTATAGTATTATACATTGTTTTCATAGTTTAGGCGTAAGCAAGCCATTGTTAAGTCCACAGAATGTGCTCCGTTCGAGAACGTGTGTTTCTATGTAAATGTTGGTCTCGATTTCCATTAAAATCGCGAAAGTTACAAAAGCAATGTTGAAAGTTAAGCTTTGAATACTGTAAACTTTAATTGGACGTGAAACAAGGCATCTCTTAAGTTGGCTCATTTAGTTACTGTTACTATTCAAACAAAAGCTAGATTTGAAAGCGGACCATTTCTTAACTTCAAAATCTGTTACGGATGGTTTTAACTAGACGTGTGTTGATTTACACACGTCTAGTTAAAACAGTCCGAGTGATTCGTCTGAATGGGTCGCATCAAAATATTGATGATTATAATTGAATCCTTTAAACGTTCCGGATCAAACGATTGACAGAACCTACGACCAAGGAGTATGGTAATGCCCGATAATCGACATTATCTAGCGGGTCTCACAGATCACAAATTACTAAAACTCCAAAAGATCCATTTGAATGAACGACCCGAATGATCCAGTTTGTAAGACAAATAAATATTTAAATTATCGGGTCACTAGAAATGAATGAATGACACATGTCTAACTCTAATGGGCTGAGTATTATCCTCCGAGTTCTTTTTATTACTCTTTACTAAACCAGTTAAATTGTTTCGGAAATGTTAGTATTTAGCGAGAATCGCTGAGTCTTTATCGCTATGTATAATATAATAGATTTCATCAAACAGAACGTTATATTTAGTTTTTTGTCTAATAAATTAAAAAGTATATTTATTCATTTATTAATATTTAGTTGCAATTATGCTTAGCTAAGGTTTAAACACATTTAATTTAACGCATGCAAACTACAGTAGACGTTACGTCATCTCTACTTACGGTCTTTGTTCCGGATTGTATATAAGTGGGCTAAACTCCAACACTTTTCCTAACAGAATTTTTACTGTTCCTTCGTAAATATGAAGATATTTGAGTCAATTTTGATGTTTCAACCTCATCATTAAAGCCAATCATCATGCCCACCACTAATTTATAGGCATCTTCTATAAATATACACATTGCATACATTACAATTTATCAAAATAATTAATAGAATCGGGCGTTACTTTGCGGAAATCCATTGTATTAATGTTGGTAAGAATTACTTCGCTCACATCTATTTTATTAAGCGAATTGATCACTTATTTCATTTAGCGGATGTGAACGAAGTAATTCTTACCAACCTTAATTTATCAAAACCTTATTGCTGAATTTATTCATGAAATTTATTGTTGTCTTACTTAGCAGGCGACTTAGCAACTGCAATAATTTGCGCTGCCCACCTAATTTCATACCGTTGTCTCTTACGACACCTACGGGGTGATACGGCAAAGTATCATCTAATGTTGCCACTATACCGCTACACAGTACACGCAATGTTATTACTTAATATGTCACATTTACGTGTAAAGCAGTGCCAAAATGTGAGAAATGCGTTTCTGCGAGCGAGAACTCCCACACTGGGAGAGTCTCATCTCCAGCCGTGAACTTTCATATAATGATAAAGAAAAAATATTTGATACGAAGGTGTAAACTTTACAAAGATAAAGACAGCTATTTTATTTATGTGCTAATTTTAAAACGGATATTTTCGGTAAACAATGTAACAAATACTAAAATTATAACTTCGTTATTAGAAATCTTAAAAGAACGATACTTAGAATTTAAGCACCCACTTGCAGAACATAACCATGAATTAAATTATACGAGCACATTAAACACTTAAATAACACAGTTTTTTTAAAAACCAGCCATTCCATTACAACATTCAGGGATGACAATGCTTTTGCGTCTTGATTCATAATCAAGGATTGATGAGGGTAGAAAATCACATAATTGTGGTGGGTGGGTGTTTCACAGCATCCCTATATCATCAAGTGAACTGTGTACTCGTTTTAAAATCTTTTTTTAGAACACGCTAAAACATATATACATACATACATACATACATACATACATATATGTAATACATATAATACAATATATAATACAATAACCATAATTTCAAGTAATTTTATTGATATTAACAGCAAAATGTTAAAAATATCGCATCAGTAAATAGACTGTCGCGACTATTCATTTTTAATTAAAAACATTTTATTGTTCTGAAATAAGTGAAATGGGATGTTAAGAGACGTCATGATACATTCAAGCGACTTAATATAATATTCAACGTTTCCACGATTTCATTTCGAAAACTGTTACTTAATAATTATCTGCATACAGATAACATCTCAAATGACTATGATTTCAAAATTTCCTTTTATAATAAAAATTCGTAAATCTTTTTATCGTAATATGTCTTAATAATCGTATTTGTAAATAACCCAATACCATTTGTGATTGCTGAAACAATAACAATATAATTTAATAATGAATAAAATAATATGCCGATCTTTTGGTCAAAGTGGCCAGTGTCAGTGGAGACTGGTCGCCTGCGCAGGACAAGACTATAGTGCACGAGTGGGCGCAAACACAGGTGTACTGTCTGTCCCCTTATTCACATATTCCTCTGGGGCGGCAATCTTACACAACCGGAGATCAAACGCAGGCACATTCCGAGGCACGTGTGCGAATTTTCGCTAATTAAGCATAGTCCCACAATGGCGGAAGACGGCTTCCGTCCACCCGATCCCCAAAAAAGGCGAACGCTCAGATCCGTCAAACTACAGGCCTATCGCCATCACCTCCGTGTTCTCCAAAATTATGGAATCCATTGTTAAAATCCAGCTCATGTGGTACCTTAAAGATCACCAGCTGATTATTGACTGCCAATACGGTTTTTGTCGGGGTCGAACAGCTGGTGATCTTCTGATCTACCTGACTCATTGATGGGCGGAGACAGTAGAGTCCAAGGGAGAGGCATTGGCCGTTAGTTTGTACATTTGGAAGGCCTTCGATCGGTTTGGCACAAAGCGCTTCTTTCGAAGCTCCCTTCCTACACTTCACGAGAAATTGTGCGATTGGATCACTAGCTTTCTTGCTAATCGGAGCATCAAGGTCGTAGTAGATTATTAACGCTGGTGTTCCTGAAGGATCCACGCTATCACCAACGCTGTTTTTTTTGCATATCAATGATATGCTGCAAATCGATAACATTTATTGCTATGCGGATGACGGCATTGGTGATGCTCTGTACACCGGCTGTACCAATATAACTCAGGAAAACGTCCGGGGTACCAGGACAAACTTGTCTCGGATTGAGGGCGAATATGTCTAGCCCAATTTAATTCCCAGAAGACACAAGATTACGCGTTTACACCTAAAAGAACCCCTATGCCGTATCTCCTCAGTTTCAAGGCACTCCCCTTGTTGCCACTGCTAGTATCAGAATCCTCAGCGTCAACATGTTGAGTGACGTGCGGCTTCGTGGTCACTTGGAAGAGAAGGCCAAATTGGCTTCCAAAAAGCTTGGCGTATTCAGCAGTGCAGGAAAGTATTTCATGCCGGCACGCCGCATGCAACTTTAAAAGACGCAGGTTCGGCCACACATGGAATACTGTTCCCATCTCTATCATCAGGCTAGGGCTCCACAGTGTCAGCTCCTTCTACTTGACCGCATCCAGCGCAGAGTAGCTCGATTCGTCGACGACCGAGTGCTTACCGATCGCCTCGATTCATTGTGCTGCGAAGAGATGTTGCATCTCTTTGCATTTTCTTTCGAATCTACCACGGGGAGTGCTCTGAGGAACTGTTCGGGTTAATCCCAGCCGCCAAATTTCATGAACAAACTACGCGGAAAACCTTCCGAACTATTGTACGTTTCACTAAGAGTTGTCTTCCGCGTACGACCTCTCTGTGGAATAGTTTACCACCAGCGACTTTTCCGGACCGATACGACCTAGAGACCTTCAAGAAAAGAGCTTACTCCTCTCTAAAAGGCCGGCAACTCACCTTTTTCCCCCTGGTGTCGCAGTTGTTCATGGGCGGCGGTAGTCGGTTTAATCGGTCTCCTTATAATTTATTCGTATTTCCATCCTTTCTTTTTATTGTAAAATGTGAGACGTTGATTCACTTAACATCAACCGTGAACCGTATGCTCGTTTGCCCCCTCTCCTATAAAATAAAATAAATAATAAGTAACTTTCTGATACAGAATTGAGTTATTCTTAGTGGCAGCCCACTAATAATTTTTGTGAACAAAAAACAAATAACTGATTTTAACACGACTGAACAGATGGCGAGATCCGACCCTCAGCGACCGCTGATCTTGAGGTTGTGACCTTTACTACCTGGGACTTTTACTACCAATAGACGAAGACAACGATGACGATAAAATAAGACCGTAGCGAAACTTACCTCCATTACATTATCCTTCATCTAGCTTAAGAATTATTACATCATAGCCTTAGTCTTTAAATTAAAATTCATCCTTTTCTGTTACAGTGCATCCTCGGAGCGCACTGCGTACACCTGGCTTCCAGACACCAGGATAGAATTCTGCTCGCCATACGGTCGAAGAAAGAGTTCAAACTCCACCGTCTATGAAAGTGACTGATGGTGTGATGGCTTCGAACAATTCGAAGAGGCGTTACTCTGATCAAACACTAAGTGCTATTGAAAATCGAGTGACGAGTTGTTTTAAGTGCAAGTGACATCGACTTTAAATTAACTGAATAGTCTGCTATTTCAATTTAAAGTATTTATTGTATATACTGTTTTGAAAACGACATTTTATAGCAAGTAAGTGTTAAAACTCTCCACAAATCTTCATACAAAACCGCCACCTAACTCTTTGGCTGACCATTTTACCACCTTTTAAAAATTAAAGTATTCGTTAATATTTCATTCGTGCGTACTAATTATCATTTTAACACGATTTCAATCTTAAGAATTAAATTATTTAAAAGAAAAAACAGTTTAACTTTAAATTTTGCTTGCCGTTTCTCTTCGGAACTAAAACAAAATTGTTTGACTTAACTTACCTAATATTTCCATATTTACTTCGAGGCTGAAAAGCGGAAAACTTCTTCGTACAAAGACTTATGTATCATTTATGGGCAAAGTTTAATGATTAGTTCAATTTTAAAATGAAATTTACTTTCTAAAATATGGTTAGTAGCTTTTACATATTTTTTTTATCTAGGTGTTATTGTAACCTATAAATTTTGTGTTAAATAAACAAACTTTAAAGGAACCTATTCCACAGTATATTCAGGAAGACTAATATAAGTAGGTAAATATTTTAATCTATTAATGTTTTATCATTAATTGCTGCAACTAACTCACCTATTAAGCTTATTAGTAAGAAATTAATAATTATAATTAACCCCAGATAACACAGATCATATTTTTTTTTATAATCTGTGCCAAATAATAAATCATCCCAAAATAAACTATTCCGTAACTCTTGATTTGAACGAACCAATTTCTAAATTTATGGTTAGTTAATAATACGAGTATCATATTTAGTGACTTACGATCACTAAGTACGTCTTGATATAATTTTTTAACGTCCTTGCAGTAATTAAATTAAATATTACCTTATATCTAATCGAATTTCTATACTAACTAAATTAGGTAATTTATGTATTGGTGTAAGATATGACACTACTGTTTGTTATCACTAATGTCAATGGGTAGAAATAAAATGTATAGTTTAGGTAATTGATTCGCTGTGATTTTTTAGTTTTACATCTACGTCCGCGCTAAGAATTTCTTGAAAATCATTCTATATCTCGTATCATTCTAATATAATGTATTTACTACTACATAGTTATAGATTGTATAATTTTTGTGGTTAATAAGAATTATTTTTATATTAATCCTAGTCCCAGGTTTCAAGACACACGATTCCAGATTTTAATTATTGTACAAAATAATTGAAATATTATGTAAATAATAAATTAGTACTTAAGTAAGAAGTTGCTTTTGGGAACATTGTTTTTATCGATACGGTTACATTATGTCATTGACTGTAAGTACTTGAAGTTGAAATTGTTGGAGAGTATAGAATTAACAAAGGACGTAAGATTTGTCACGGTGTTAAAGTATAACTATTTTGTAATCCACAGCATTTCTACACTAATATTTGTTATCTAAATCTGTACCCTTAATATTTTAAGAACTTATTTGTATATTAATCTCACCAATAACTATTCTTCGTAACGTTATATGTTATAATCGTGCGGCAATATTAGATCACAAGAACTTCATGTTACTCTACTATTTAGACAGATGATTTAGTAATAACTAGAATAACAATAACTTAAGTTCTAACTACATATAACACGTGTTCTTAATTATTGGCATAAGAAATAAAAATTTCAGGAAAATAATTATCTACTTTGTGTTATAGGTGATTAACAAATAGTGTAAACACATTTGTTTACGCCGCCGAAGCACGTAATATATAACTCCTTTGTAAATAATGCACAAATACGCGTTATTCCTAGATATAATTTAATTAATCTTCGGCATCGTTACTCTTTAATTTGTATAAAATGTTTTTCCTAATGAAGTGCTGTATTCTTGAATATTTTGTATAATTTTCAATAAAGTTATAACTTAAAATTACGTTTTAATCAATCATATATCAACTATAATGATCGTCTTGAACGGTCACATTTATACAGGTGAGCGTCGAGCAATATTTTAAAATTAAATGATACTCCGAGTATTTTAATATTAAAACGCACCACATTATTTTATTTTATATTATAAGAGCCCTGTTACATCAGGGGACAAGCGCTTGTTTAAATTTCGTAGCACGAAAAATCGAGTTTGATCCCCGTCTGCTTCATTTAAATTGTTAATTTTAACTATTTAATTATTTGAAGTGCTGATTTACAATTTTCTCGGCAATTAATGGAAACATCGAGAAGAACTCTAAATGTCTAAAAAATAAAAAAACAATTCGAGAACCGGTCCGCCGACACGTTAGAGGTAGCGCGTCGGTCTCTTTGCTGTGATTTTTTTAGAAATAGGAGGCCTGTGACCAGCAGCGCGTCTTTTAGGGGTTAATAGGGAATGTACCGTGTAGAGGTCGTGTAAGAATCTGCACTACCCCATATCGAGCCGTGGGTGCTGTATGAGGCGACAGAGGAAAACCGAAATGGGAGGTGGGCAGCGCCATCTTCCCGACAACAACTCAAGTCAATAAAAAACTGCGGTTGCTAATCCGCCTGCCAAGAGCGACGGCTATGGCAAAGCCCCTATGATGCAATCTGTGGGGATTCCCATGTTCAGCACCCTTACAGTTTTATTGACTGTAAAGGTTTAACTACTTAAGGCTTGCTTTAGGCAGAAAAAATACAGGAGTTTCTTAATTGAGTATCATTCCGACTGTCTCGATGCTCGCGAGTGTGACCGCAACTGCTGATCATGTGGTTCCGGGTTCGAATCCCCGAGCGGGGCGGTAAGTCTGAAGTCAGGAAGTTAGTGGTGTATTGCAGACAGTATGCTTAAGGAAACAGACAGTGCAACCGTGTTTGATCACACAATTGTGCACTATAATCCTCCCCCGCGTACATGGCTGATCTCTGTAGAGACTGGTTGCCGTGACCAAAATTGATCTGCAATACATTATCATTATTAAACCGACTGAAATCACTTTTCAACTATAATATTTTTCCTTACATAAAATAAAATAAAAAGAACGTGTTCAAATATTTTTTTCTATTGACTAGCAAGAAAATATAACACTACATCTACCAATAGTTGCTTAGTATAATGATAAGATAAATTAATTAATGCGCAGTTTTAACTGAGACAACGTACGGAGTGTTTGAATGCCGTGGCAATTTTTAATGGGCTGTACTAGGAGATTTTTTTTTTATAGAAGAGGGGGCAAACGAGCATGCGGCTCACCTGATGTTAAGTGACTACCGCCGCCCATGAT
>DWHP01008790.1:0-10430 GCA_018247895.1 Parnassius honrathi | reverse complement strand
AAAAAGTGTAGTTTAAAACAAATTAAATGACAGATCCCGCTCAAACTTTGCGCGCTAAATCAGTACAGTGCTACCAAAATGCAGTAAAAAAATTAGAACGACCTCTTTTACGCGGGTCTTTTTATTGACATATTCCCGATACTTTTCACACAGAGTAGTATAACAAACATTTTAAAATTGTATTCTGATGTGTATAGATACAACTTGTACATATGAATATTTTTTAATAATTAACATCAAAGTGTGATATTTTAATTTATATTATGTTAATTCTAAACTAAACACTTACCGTTATGGATATTGGTACAATTTGCTTTTCGTGGAGGACACGGATTTTATTAAATACGGTTAAAAGTGAAGTTATTATGGTTGTAGCATGAATGGATCAGCTCGACCGGGGAAGGACCACGCTCTCACAGAATACCGGCGTATGGTTAGCTTAGAGAATCGGAGACCCGTTTTACTGGAATCGAGGCATTCCATCTTAGTCCTCAAGGCACCTGCATCTGCATTTTGATTCTTAAGCGAGGTAAATGCAAACGTCTATGGGCCACAGCATCCACTTATCATCAGGTGGACTGTGTGCTCGTTTGTCGCCCTTATCCTATTAAAAAACATGTAGAGTGTGTAGTATAGGTGGCAGTCCGATGGTTAAATCAGCCCGTTAATTGATTCTGCTAAAACTTTTAACGCTTAAGAAATCGGCGAGCTAATAGATTATATATTAGAGTTTATTTCTAATGAATTATTCGAAGGCGAATTAATGTTTTTTAATGTTAAAATTAGCATAAAATCGGTAAAATTTAATCAGTTGTTTACACTTGTTCCCTTAACAATGATAGTAATGTAATAGAAATAAATGTAACTTAAATATACAAATTAACGTCTCGTCATTCGTACGTATCAAAAGCGCATCCCAAAACGCATTATTTTCGTAAAAGGCGTTCTGGGCACTAAGTAGAAAGCCGACGTTTCACTATCGCCTGCGACGGAGCAAGCTAAATGAATGTAGGTAATAACTCTACCAGTGTGCCATCTCCGGTAGTCTAGAGGTCGAGTCGATATTATTAGAAAAGCTATAAACTCATACGTGGAAGCATCGTAGTGTCGGGGCATGGAGGTGTTGGTCCGACGACTTCACTTGAAGAGGATCACTTGAGCGTCTCTGTGATGTGACGTAATTAGAACGCTTGTTATTTTACTTACGTGGCTATACACTTGGAAGTTAATGCGTGTTATGACTTCTTAAAAAACTATTGAGCCAAGTTTTTGGCTACCAAGACTGCTTGTATTGAGCAGCATGCTCGTAATCGTTTGACATTTAATTCGGAATCAGTTGCAACAAATTTATATTAGTGAATGCGGCAATAGGGGCAATCTCAGGCATTAATAATAATAATAAGAGTTTAATTACTTACTAATGCAGCTCACAAATAAGTACCTAATAAGGATTGTTTACACCTGGTGCATCAAAGTATACAAGGCATAATGGGCAAAGAATTGTTTATAAATAGCAACAACATACATATCCTTTGTATTGCTGGACATTGGCTAAAAGATTATAATTTAATATTTAATTTCAGAAATCACCAGGTGGTCAGTTCCTTCACTAGAGAAAATGTTGACTTATGGTTTTCACAAGTTACATTTATGTCAAGCACATGAGAGTTTCCTTTCTTACTGTAAGAGCGTAGGATTAGGATCTTATGCCGCTATATTTAACAATTAAATTACTCCAGCCCAGTGCTGTGTTTGTCTAAACTACGCTCCGATTGTCGTATTCATAAACAACTCGATGTATGACGTAGTGGTGGCCTGGTTTTTTTATGTCCAGAAGCAAATAAGGGCTACCGTTCGGTAAACGGGGGAGGGAGGTGGTGAATGCTCTCATAGCATACCCTGCAGCCCGGCTGCGTGGTTATGTTAAGGTCCGTTCTGGCTACCAATTTACTCGCCACATTACTTATTCGTTAAACGAAATCAGTATTGTAAAATAGGAGTAATGACTAAGTATAGGTTCCTCTCTCTTACATATTTCTGTCGGCAGGTGGCAGCGCTTGCACTGCTATGTTCCGAAGTCTGAGGGGTATAGATAGCAAGTACAATTACACGCTGTGAGGTATTCCATATAAGTACTTGACGGCTCCGTGGCGCAGGGGGTTAGCTATGAGTTACAGCGCTAAGGGCTGCGGGTTCGAATCCCGCACGGAACAAGTATTTGTATGGCCCACAAGTAATTGTTCCGGATCTGGATGTTTGTCCTTGTGAAATTTGTGTTTGCAACTGCCACCACGATACGGGAGAAAATCCTAGTGTGGAGGTAACGTTATTAAAACAAAAAAAGAAAAACTAATAAAACTTAAAAAAAAACTAAACTAATAAACTCAGAGGTGACAGCGCATCTGTAGAGGTTTGAGAATTTTGGCGGGAACTTGGCCGTAGACGGATTGTCGCTCCTGTTTTGTCGCTTGAATAATGGCACGGACGGACGTGCTCGTTACTAGCACGAAAGCATGCTTTTATTGAGCAAGTGCTCATTAGTAGCATGTGTTTACAGTCATTGAAACTAATGAGCATGTTTGTTTTGAGCATGCTCAAAAATCAACCGACGTTTGATTTTCGAGCATGCTACCTGAGGCGCGGACAGGAGGGGCTGTGCTCCGAGCGCGTCTGAACAGGTTTGCTTATAATTATTCTCAATATGATTATTTTATCGATTTCTATACGGATAGCACTGTCACTGTATCTTTGTACATCCATTTTGGTCGAGAGCCTGGTGCTAAATAGCACTTCTGTCTAGTTTGCTTTGAGCATGCTTATTTGTGAGTATGGTTTATACGTGCTGATTGCTAGCAAGTGTAAACAGTTGCAGAGCATGCTCATTTTAAGCGATCTTATGAGTACGTACCATAATGGTTTCAAGTGGATCTTGATTCGTAAAAGTGATGCGATTTTGTGAGTTATGTGTCTGCGCGTGTGAACTATTAGAGAAAACGACGAAACAAGTGTTTTGATGTTGATATAAACCTCAAGTTATGAACTTGAGTGGCTGTCGTCATCAACTGTCAGCTAAGTTGAGCTGTTGTCAAAATCTCCCAAGGACTTCGCAATGTGACGCATCAGCATATTGTGAAGAAAAAGTATACAAAAATGAAGATTCCGAAAGCAATGATAAGCTCAGAAGGGCTAGAACCCAGAGCCGTAAAGCTAGTTAATTAAAAAAATTTAGAGTGTAGACTTCTTTGTTTGAAGTTGGCTGCAGGTGTCCATGGTAACCATTTACCTTTAGGGGGTGTCTAAGTTCGTTTATCACTTGCATTTTATAAAAAAATACACTTTAAATATCTATTTCTTTTGGAACCTTAGAGTGTATGCTTGTAGTATGACTAGTGTGGACACGTGCATACGCAAAATAATAATAATCTCCACCAAGAGCGTGCATCCAACATTAAACAAAAAGTAGTACAATTGCGTCAGAGTGAACCGTGTGCATTGCGAGACGCGTGTACGAAGCTTCCGCACTCTCGTGCGCGCTCTGGTTGCGGTTTAGGAGATCAGGTAAATAAAATGTAAACAAATAAAACATTTTTTCTTTACTTAAAATCAACTTTAGTAAGAATTACAGTCAAATCTGAATAAAATTGTTTACAAAGGTAACATAAATGAATTACATTAAAAACAAATGGTTTAATTAAAAATGTCAATCAGGTAAACATGTAAGGACTTCTGGGTGCTCACGTATTTCTGAGCGTTAAAAAAGAAATAACCACAAAGGCTGTTGTAGGTGTTCTAACTTAACTGAAAGAATTTCTGGGTGCTCAAGTATTTCTGGTTAGGTTAGTCATGTCTTGACTGAGGACACCATTTTCATAAATTAGTATTTTAAGACAAACCGTGGACTACACTCTCGCTATTCCGTTATCTTTTATTCAATACGGTGTTGGTTAAACATTCGGTGTTGTGTAGAATGCCTAGATTAAGTGTGAAATGAATAAAAAATGTTAAATGTATTGCCTAAATGTTGTAGGTATTGTTTAGAATACCTCGGTATTGTGTAGAACACTTGGCGGTGACATATATACATGGGGCCCTGCTGCAGCTATACTCGTATAGATCTGCAGTACGAATTGGTTGGCTCGACTGAGGTAGAACCACGCTTTTACAGAGTACCAGCGTAAAACAGTGTTTCGTATCGTGAGTAAAGGGACCTAGAACTCGCTGTTAATTTAGCAGTACACTAGCAACCCGGGTTCGACAGCCGCTGACATCAATGAAATTGTTAAGAGCAACGTGGTACAGCCGTGCTGCAATTGTATTAGTAGTATAGTTGCAGCGCGAATGGGTCGGCTCGACCGGGGAAGGACCACGCTCTCACAGAATACCAGCGTAAAATAGTAGCTTAGTGCTGCTGTGTTTCGTATGGTGAGTGTAGAGAACCGGAGATCCTTTTCCTGGAAACGAGGGATTTCAGCTTAGTCCTCACGGGTGACAACACATCTGCATTTTGATTCGGAATCGAGGATAGATGTAGATGTCTATGGAGCACAGCAACCACTTACCATCAGGTGGACTGTGTGCTAGTTTGTCACCCCATCCTTTAAAAAAACCTAACATTCTCAAATTTTTTTTAAAGTTGATATACTATAGTGTAATCTTCATAAAATATTTTAATAACAATGTCCTCCAATACGAATTTCAGCACAGCACAGGATTATAGTGCCCAAGTGTATACGCAAGCACAGGTGCACTCTATTTCCTCACTCTCACGGTTCGATGGGCGGTAATTGGACACGACCGGAGAGAGATCAGGCGTAGGACATCTTTACGTGTTTTCCGAGGCACGCGAGTGAAACACCGCCAACTTCCTAACTCCGGGCTGCTACGTACATAAAATATATTACGTGGGTGTTGGTCTAATGGTTGTAGTAGTGCTACTGCTGATCATGAGGTCCTGGGCTCGAATCCCGCGTTTCTCTGTCGAGAAATTCTCAGTAGCTGCCCGGAGTCAGGAAGTTGGCGGTGTCTCACTTCCGTGCCTCGGAAAGCACGTAAAGCCGTTGGTCCTGCGCCTGATCTGTCTCCGGTCGTGTCGGTTTACCGTCACATCGGATTATGAGAGTAAGGGAATAGAGTAGTGCACCTGTGCTTGCGCATACACTTGGGCACTATAATCCAGTCCTGCGCCGAAGGCCAGCCTCCGTTGAGGCGGGCCGCCGTCTGTCTGGTCTGGAGGCATAGAGTATTTGAGTTAAATAACGTCCTAAGCCCTTTTAACCTGAAGTATTTACTTAGTTATGAGCTTTCAATAAAAAGCTTACTTAGAATCTAAGATGTTATAAGTTTCTTTTACTGAAAAATGATAGTCTGGTCCAGTGTCTTTCTCGAATTTCTTCGAATAAAGAAAGTTCCTTTTTAAATTAAAATTTTTATACTTTACATGGTAAAGCCATGCTGCAACTTTATCATGGCTGCACCGGAATGTGAGTACTCTTTCACAGAATACAAACGTGTAACAGTACAATAATGCTGTATTTCCTTTTGTTAGTGTAGAGAACCAACGACCTTTTACTTTTTACTGGTATTCCATCTTCGTCTCGACAAATACCATCAGGAGAACTGTGTGCTTATGTACTTGTACTGTTTGATAATAAACGTCAAAATCTACAATATGGCAAGGAATTTTAGTGTCACAATACAACATACAGTACTGTTGAGAATGAGGGTAAAAAAATAAAAGGAATATAATAAAAAAATATAAAGTATCGCGCAGGCGACTAAGAGGGATGAGTCGGGAATTCTACAAATCTCTGTCTCGTTACTATGGCGGTTAAAGTATTCTACTAGTGTAGGCGATGGACGATCGTGTTGCTGATAAGCTGCCCTGGGTTACGTTGGTAGTGATGCTGTTTTGTTGCGTATCATTGTGACGGGATCATATTAAGGCTGGTCAAACTGTTGCTCTCTACTGAATGTGTAGTGTGTACACTGTCATATTCCTGATAGTGATTAACTGCGTAAGCAAGGGAGCAAGTCGAACATCAGCTCTCACACATTTATTGTTTTTAAAATTTGACCTCCACAATAATTTCTAATAGTAAAGAATGTATGCTATCGAGTAATATACTTTTATTTTAAATAATTTTTAGATTAATTTATTACAGTACATAATAACACAGCATACCACGGAATTTCAGCGCATTTAAAGGATTAAACTTACATAAAGTATTGGTAAACTCCAAGCTACTGGAGTTACAACCAAATAAACGACATTGTGTTTGATAAAGGCTAAGTAATTAGTGTAAAGCCCATGTCCAAATACAGAAACCGGAAACCAATGAATAACGCGGCTCCCGCGGGAAATCGCCACGTCAATAATGAAAGAAAATATAGTGAGCGTCGCGAGGTGTCGCCCGACACTTTTCAACCGCTTTGACAAATAGCGTTTAATTGAACACGGGCTTTTTGGATGGTACAAGCTACGGGCTTGACGTGGGTTGCAATTTTTGAGAAAAAACTATGAAATCTTCTTTTAATACATAATAGGCTTCCCCTTTAAACACAAGAACATGAGCAATCGCTACTTAAATAACTAAGAAATGGATCAAAATGTTTAATTAAATACAGGGCGGGTGGATGATGTTAGTTCTAAGTGTTAGCGAACGCCTCGGTACTTTAATTTATTCTCAGCAAATTACATTGTTTGATGACTGTACGTCGCTTACTATCTTTTCTTAACTTTATCCTGAGAAAATTTGGTTTAGAGCTCCATTTAGTACACGTTCACAACATTACTATTTATAAAAATTACAAACTTTTTATAAACTACTTTATACTTTTTCTCTGGAACTTGTTCAAGGTGTTTCCCTTCAGAAAGATTTAAAGTTTAATTTAAATATTTATGTATTTTAATAATATTTTTCTAATATGAAAACTATTTTATTTCGTAATTATTCTTAATATGTGAACCTTGAAATCAATACACCAGTATTACTACAGAGGTCTGCAATCGCTAATCGGTTTGTCGAGGAGGATCGTGCACCTTCCCTGTTGTAGTGTGAAGATTACAACAAATCACCCTAACTCAAAAGTACCACGCTCAGCAGTAGCAACCGTTACAGACTCATCATCTTGAAAATAAGAAGCTGATAACAAATATTTTTTCAGAAAATAGCTTTTTTTGCCTACATTTCAACAAGAGAACAATAATTATTATACACGTAACTTTTTAGGTTATAGGAAACTATATTAAGCTATAATAAGTACGTTCAGTTGATTTAAAATTATTATACGAATTACTTGTAACTTGCACCACATCTAAATGTCAGGGGTGCAGCACTCGGTGTGAACGAGTGTTGCCTCTGAAAACAACTTTATTGAGTACCGACAACCTCCGCCCCTGGATTGAGGAGACGCCAACCGTAATATCAACTTCTAGTTAGGAACACAGTGAGTTAGTCTAAGTAGGCCTCTTAACCCGGTAAATGTTTTCGCAGTGAACAAAGTGAGGTCGTATGGTAAACAAGGGCGACGACGACGGCGTATTAAGGAACAAGTAGGTACATATCAAAGAAATGTTGAATATCCCTAATACATTATATCCTTCTCTGTAACAACATTTTTTCTTTCTTTTTTTTACTATTCTATTGGCTTTAACTACTATACTCTAAGTGGTGGTGCGGTCGAAGATGGTGAAGCACACCGACTTAACAAAAAGGTCTATTCACTCTTGCTTTGAACACATCCACATTATCTAAGTTAAGTTCATTCCTTTAATTAAAATCAATTTAACAGAACTTTACCTGACTTGGAGATTTTCATAGCATTTCCTCTACTATATCCTCTTAACCTATAAAATAATTCCCTTATGCCACTACCATAGGAAATGAAATGGAGAAAAATCAAAAAAATTTTTTTTATCTAAATGTATAGTTCTACGTCCGTGTATAATTCCAGCGTAGAATAACGGTGTAATGCTGATGTGCTTCATATAGAAAAATTAAAGTTACAACCTATATGCGTCCCACTGCTGGGCACAGGCCTCCCCCCATTTCTGAGAGGGTTTTAGGGCAAGGAAGTGTCCGCCGCGCCGCCCCAATGCGTGTTGGCAACTTCACATGTCTTCGAAATATTTTTTTATTCCTCAGACATGCAGGTTTCCTCACGATGTTTTCTTTCACCGCCGAGCGCGTGGTAAATCAGCACTTAAAATTGCAATTAACAATTTCATTGGTGCCGGCGGGGATCGAACCCGGTTTGCTCAGGCACTGTGAAATTTACAGCGAGTGCTATCCATCTGAGCTACCACGGCTCGATATTTTTTAATTACGATACGGAACTACATTTGTTAATTTCAACAGCTTCACGATTCATTATTGGTTAGAATCGGTGATCTTTTGCGAGAATTGGTATTTTATCATATCTGGCTTAAGGGTTGGCACGATCATGAACATGTTAATTAACATACTGCAAACTTTCAGGAGATCGGTGCTTCATGTCAGCCAAACATTATTTTACGCGAGTTTTTATAAATCTTTTTTTTATGTAATGATATTCTATTTGACATATATTATATGCGTACGTATTGTGTATATATATTTTACCGTACTATGTCGAGTATTCGTCAAATTATTATAATTTGACGAAATTTGAGCCACCACGTTTCTCAGAGGGTATATAGAGACAGTATGATTTACAGGCTATGCAGCATTTCATATTAGCCCACAGATGTGATGATTAACAGTGGTAGAGCCACGCGGCAGCTTTGCTGTCGCACATACGGACCGGCTCAAACCGGGGTGGTAACACGACCTCACAGAATACCGGCGTGAAGTGGAAGCTCTGCTTCCGCGTTTCATCTGGTAAGTGCAGGTAGCCGGAGGCCCAACTTCTCCCCCACCCCTATCAACATGGTAGCGGAATTAAACGTCAAACTACCCCAGGAGGGTACCAGTACCCTTGGAGAATCCCTCGCCGAGCAACCACGACCAAGTTACTCCACTCCTGAGCGTGGCTGCTCAAGCTGCCCCGCGTATTCTGGGGTGGGGCAAAATTCCGCTCAAGACTACAACTGCTCGGGGCGAACGGAACAACAAGACCAGGGCGACCCCTGCCACGCTATCCGTGAATTTCTGCAATATCAGGGGACTTCACTCTAACCTTAACGCCGTCCACTTCCATCTCGAGACGGCGAGGCCGTCTCTGCTCTTTCTGATCGAGACGCAGGTGCCCTCTCCTGCTGATGTCTCGTATCTCTCCTGCCCAGGGTACAATATGGAACATTCCTTTGTGCCTCGGGCTGGAGTTTGCGTTTACGTCAGAGAGGACATCTGATCTCGACGCCTCGGCAGTTTTGAAGGTTCGGACCTGTCCATCCTATGCTTACGCGTAGACAGCGATGACCGTCCGCGCATCTACGGGTGCCTCTATATGTCCCATAGCAGTAATGCCGAAACAGACCGACTCATCGACACGTACAAATGGCTACAGATTCGTTGCTACAGCAGATTCCCACCGCAGAGATCGTGATCCTCAGCGACTTTAACGCCCACCACGCTGATTGGCTTGGTTCACGTTTAACCGATCATGAGGGGAGATCTGTTCATGATTTTGCCTTGGCGTATGGTCTGACACAACTGGTTACTTTGCCTACGCGGATTCCAGATGTGGAGAATCATGCACCTACCCTGTTGGACCTTCTGCTGACCTTTCACCCGGACGAATATCAGATTTCCATCGAATTTCTGTCAGCTATCTCTTCTTTTTCTGACGACTCACTAGCCCACACCGCATAGGAGAAAGCCGATTTGTTAGGCTCTTTCTTTACGTCCAACTCGACTCTCGATGACGGTGGAAGTACGCAGCCAACCATCCCGCGGTGTGAGTGCTCCATGCCGGAAGGGCAGTTTACACAGCACTCGGTTCGCAAAGCACTCCTCTCCCTGGACATACACAAGTTGAGTGGGCCTGACGGAATCCCCCCCTTTTTGCTGAAGACGTGTGCTCCAGAGTTGGCACTGGTTTTAACGTGTCTTTTCCGGTACTCCCACCCACTATGTGTAGTCCCAAAATCATGGAAGACGGTTTTCGTTCACCCGTTTCCTAAAAAAAGCGGCCGCTCGGACTCGTCCAACTACCGGAGTATCGCCATCACCTCCTTGTTCTCCAAAACAATGAAGTCTATTGTTAACTGCCAGCTCATGAGGTACCCTGAGGATCACCAGCTGATTAGTAATCGCCAATATGGTTTCCGCCGTGGTTGGTCAGCTGGTGATCTTCTGGTCTATCTAACTTATAGATGGGCTGAAGCCGTAGAGTCCAATGGGGAGGCATTGGCCGTTAGTTTGGACATTGCGGAGGCCTTCGATCGGGTTTGGCACAAAGCGCTTCTTTCGAAGCTCCCTTCCTATGGGCTTCCCGAGAAATTGTGCAAT
>DWHP01008789.1:0-10430 GCA_018247895.1 Parnassius honrathi | reverse complement strand
CTATTTATAAATATCAATTGCTGTCCGTTAGTTAAACACTCGCACATGGCTGCACCGATTTTGATGAAATTTTCTGTGTGTTCGATTCGGTCCTGAATAATCTAAACGACTCACAATTGGGCCGGGTAGGTGGCGCTGTTGTCAAAATCCAGAAAGCACCCGTGCGAAGCCGGGGCGGATCGTTAGTGATTAATAATTGTCAATATTTATAGTGCCCTTGCAGAGATGAGCACATGCTTAAAACCATTTTTTATAATTAAGACCAAATGTATACAACAGAAATAGCAAACAATTTAAAAAAAACCGTTTGTAAATTTTTGTGTATCTGTCTCTGTCTCGGGCTACTTCGAAATGGGTGAACCGATCGTGATAAAACTGCACAGAGATAGAGAACAATGCCAGGAGTAATTTTAGCTATACATTTTATCCCAAAAATTTGGGAGATTTTTTTGAAATGGCAAAATTGGTAATTAATAAATGCTCACTTTAAAATCTAAATAACGTCACATTAATTTCACTCAGGCAAAGTTAAAGCGAATCCCTAGTTACAAATAAAATGAAATGTGGATAATATATGTTCAGTGTTGCAGTGTTTTAATACATTGTTTATTAGCATCACTTGTTTTATTGTTATTATTTTCGTACTATTTAAAAATGGAGTAGAAACTTTCATTTAATTTTTACTCTATTTTTAAATAGTACGAAAATAATTAAAATGATTCATTAATTCACGGAAGCATAAACAGACATTGATATTTACTCTGATTATTTATAATCAATGGTTATTTTATTTAACCGCATTAACACTATCAGAAACGTTATGTCTTATTTATTATTGCTTACATGTTTGTAGACATGCATTTATCTGATCGTTAGTTTTGGACACACTTTGTTTACAGAATGGATTTGATTTATTGATTTCTTAACCAAAAGATAATATCCGGTTAATATGGTCACTTTCATATAACTCTTACTCTATGACACTTAAATAATACAGGATCAACAGGGTGCTGTTTCATCGACGCTATTTTACAGTAGACATTATGGTAAATATTTTTTGGTCAATTTTAATATTGTCTAGTGTAGTTAGTTTTTTTATCTAAAAATTTTGGAAGTGTTCCCAATCGTTGGCAAAGCTTATACACAAAGTTATAGTATCACACTTTGTATTTTTGTCTCTGTCTTCCTCCTAGTTTTGGTTTTATAGGGCGGCAAAGCTTAAGATGACCATATTACCCTTACGTATATTAGTATAATATTTTTTATTCATTAATCATCATCGTCTTCTTCATTGCAGCCTATCTAAAAGTTAACAACTAAACCTAAACCTCATAGGGAGGATATTTGCCATAGTTGCTACGCTCGACAGGCAGGTTAGCAACCACAATTTTTTATTATTATAAGTTGTTATCAGGATGATGATGCTCTCTATCTCCTGTTTCTTTAGCTTGTGTCACCTCTTCAACATCCACGGCATCATGTGAGGTATTGGTTTGTCTTCTATCACCGCTACACGTCACTATTTCTTCAACTGATTTTAATTTATTTCAGAACACATCTTTATTTTTTCATCACTCATTTTCTTTTATATGATATTACTGTACTCCGCCACTTCACCCGCGTGTAATTTAGGGTTTTAGTGTTTTTGCGCGGAGCTCTAATTCCTTCTCTAAAATAAAAGTAGCTACTCATTATAATATCTGCCAGTGAAAGTCTCATCAAAATTGGTTCATGCATTTCGGAGATTGGCCAGAACAAAAAAACAGACAGAAAAACTCAAACAAAAAATTTAAAAAATGTTTATTGTTTATAGATTAGTACACCGTCTTTGTGGGACATTATTTAAATTATATATAAGTGTAGAGAACCAAAGAGTATTTTAAGCAATAAGATATTTTTAACATTGAAGTAATATGTATTGTACGTAGTACACAATAACTCAATGATTTTTAATAATATTTTGATCAGTCATTCGTTTTATTTTATGCGATATTTGTACACCGAATATGTAGGACATTATTTAACTTATGTACCTAAGTATAGATAACCGCAGACCCTTGTTATTGGTAATGAGAAATTCAATCTTAGTCCTCAGGGGTTATAACGGATCTACATTTTATTCTTAATTGGGGATAGATGTAGGTAGATGTGAGTCACACTATCCACTTACCACGCGCTTTGGACTGTGTGCTCGTTTGTCACCCATATTCTATACAAAAAAAGTATAAATCTGAAGTGACACCGGACTTAAATCAAATCGGGTAGTAATTGGCTGTTGCAGCCCATGAATACTTACCACCAACTTTAAACAAAAAAGAATACAGATGCGTTGCCACCCGAGGACTAGGACTAAATGTCTCACAACCTATAATTATACTGGCACACACACACACACGCACGCCCGCACGCATGTGCACACACACACACACAAACAGCAGTGTGAACACTGCTTTTTGGCGGCAAAATACATAGTACCTACCCAGACTCAACGGCGGAAAAGATGTCTTACCAACAAATAAACCAGCTAAGTAGATACATACCATGATGCCGAACGACACGAGCCAAATGAGTAGCAGCTGCACCCAGATCTTAGTGCTGGTGTAGATCTGCGAGTACATGTCGTAGTACGCGATCAGTGTGTACCTGAAACAAATTGCCATCGATTAATAATTCGCCATTTACAGAAATTAAGCCATGCAAATTTTCAAAAAGTTTCGACTTTTTTCATTTATAAGCCTTATTTAGCCATTTAGAGGTCGTAATAAAAGCGAATCGTATTAATTTTGTGCATATTATTACATGGTGGAGCCATGCTGCAGCTATATTATGGTTGTAGCACGAACGGATCGGCCCGACCGGGGGAGGACCGCGCTCTCACGGAATACCAGCATAAAATAGCAGCAGTAGAACCGGAGTCTCTTTTTACTTGACTCGAGGCATTCCACCTTAGTGCTCAGGGGAGATAACGCATCTGCATTTTGATTTTTAATCGCAGATATATGTAGATGTCCATGGGCCACAGCATCCTCTTACCATCAAGTGGATTGTATGCTCGTTGGTCACCTTTATTCTATAAAAAAATACGCATAAAATTTAATAATATGAAATTAAATGATGATTATTGACGTGAGGCCAATATCTAGTAATTTAAAAACAATGTTGTATGGCTCACAGAACACTATTACTTTTATGCTACGGCCACACTTGGCAATAGTTTTACAATGTCAATCAATATGGCATACGACGGTAAGCAATAGTTCCGATTTTTATTCAGTGTGTGCCATGAGCTCAGCGCAAACGGCTTTCTGTGCATTATTATCATTTACCATCTTCTTTTAGGTCTTGGTTTAGCTTTGTTAAAACGTAAAAGATTCATTTAATAGTAACTGACACCCATGAAGTACAACAGTGCCACAGCTTCAACCATTCTTGAAAAATGACATTTTTCCCGCTTAGTTCATTATCATATCTGGCTAAACTCTAGTGTAACCTACTTCGCGCGGTAATTAAGGCAGTACCTAATTTAACGCCACATTTACTGCGGTAAACTCCAAGCAGAGATCACAATACTGTCCTGCGCGGGTGACTAGTCTTCGTTGTAATTCGCCGGCGAAACAGAAATTTGATCTGTAGGAGAACGTTATAGTTTACCGTTACAGTTATAGCCCATTAAAGTCCATTGCGGAAAATAGTCCCACCCCATAGATTGCCTCATAAGGGGGATTTACCTCTACTGATTTGTTTCCCTATATCGCCTCTAATGACACCCACGGGATGATATAGTGGATATTCTTAACATTACACGGTTACGTTATAGTTTACTAATTACTGTTACTTTTAGTGTGGTTCTACTGTACCATACATATCGAATGATATACCAATAGCGGTAGTGATCATCATCATCAATTTAGTAATCGAAACCAAATAAATTGGGTAGTTGACACTTTTTAAAAGTTGCTAACAATAAAACAAACATTTGTATAGAGAAAATTTGTATAACATAGTGTAACAATCAAAAAAGTGTAATGACGTCATAACTTTTCTCTTATTTATATCTTTAAATACCAATGATATTATAAGTTTATAATATCGTCGTTAAATACCTACTAACAAAATGAAATTAAAATGGCATATCGACCAAGTTTTAAGACAATACTAAAAGTAACAAATTTAAATTATGCGATTTAGTACTAATTTTCCAACCCTCAGATAAATTTTATTCATATGATAAAATAAAACATGAACAAATTAAAAACGACAGTTTCATGTATAAAATACTACAAAAGCTGTTTCATTTTATATCAGTCAGGTTATAATTTATTTGACGTATAGCTTTTATCTGTACTTTTACCATGTAGTGGCGGTGTAAGAACACCCAAATCATCTCGTGTGTGTCGTAAGATGCGACAGAGGGAAACAAACCAGGAGATGGGCGGCAGCGCTTCCTAATAACGATTAAAAATAAAATTAAAACTGCTGTTGCCAACCCGCTTGCCGAATATCCTCCCTAGGAAGCTCTCTATGGAAATAGGCTATGTTCAGCAGTTGGCTTTGATAGGCTGTACTGTTTTTTTTATAGAATAAGGGTGACAAACGAGCACACAGTGATGACTGATGATAACTGATGGTAAGCGGGTGCTGTGGCCCATTTACATCTACATTTATCTTCAATTAAGAATCAAAATGCAGATGTGTTGTCACACCTGAGAGCTGAGATGGAATGCGTCATTTCCAGTAAAAAGGGTCTCCGGGTTCTCTAAACTCACCATACGAAATACATCAGCATTAAGCTGTTAATTTACGTTGGTATTCTGTGAGAGCGTGGTCCTTCCCCGGCCGACCCATTCGTGCTGCAACCACAATATAGTTGCAGCGTGGCTCTACCACGGAAAAAATATTTTAACTTTTATAATATGCTGGGTGAAGAGTCCTTTGTGATTTATTGAGTGGTGTTAATACTTCTCAATTGCGCACGTTAAAGTCGTCGCACGCATTCCCGATAATTGATTGAATCGTTCGCGTTCACACTGCCAGGCAATCACATACGCGTTCCGTTATCGCCGTTTAAAAACCACTCAGAGTTTATCCACCGTGGGAACACAAGATTGTTTGCTTGGGATAAGATAAAATGTGTGGCAACTGGCAACCCTCGTTAAGTGTCACGTTACGATTGTAATAAGTTATTAATCGGTTTACGGTGTATAAATTTAATTTCCATACTACCTGTCCCTGCAATATCATAAACGCAAACTTGTTTCATTTAAACCATACATTCCATCCATCCCATTCCATTCTATATAAGTCTACTAATGAAGCTAGGTCTCCCCATAGACTGTCTCCTACTTTGTCATAGTTGCCAAAATCGGTATATTGTGAGTGCACAAAGCCCTTTGATTAGAAATGAGGCATTCCATCTTATTCCGCAGGGGGTGATAACGCATCTGCATTTTGGTTCTTAATGAAGGATAGATGTAGATTTAGTCTATGGGACCCAGTATTCACTTACCATCAGGCGGATGTGTGCTCGTCTGACACCTCATCAGTTTCATAGTCACTTGGAAGATAAGGGCAAATTGGCCTCTAAAAAGCTTGACGTGCCCAGCAGAGCGGTACAGTGTTTCATGGCGGGACACCGCCAGGAACTTTACAAGGCGCAGGTTAGGCCTGACATGGAATACTGTTTCCATCTCTGGGCTGGGGCTCCCTAGTGCCAGCTCCTTCCACTTGACCGCATCCAGCGCAGAGCGGCTCGAATCGTCGACGACCGAGTGATTCTCTGGTGCTGCGTGGGGATGTTGCATCTCTTTGCATTTTATTTCAAATCTACGACGGGGAGTGCTCTGAGGAATTGTTCGGATTAATCCCAGCTGCCGAATTTCATGAACGCACTACGCGGCAAACCTCCCGATACCATCCATACCATCTGGATGCTTGGCGGTCCACCACTGTACGTTTCACTAGGAGTTTTCTTCCGTGTACGACCTCTCTGTGGAATAGAACCAATACGGCCTGGGGACCTTCAAGAAAAGAGCTTACTCCTTTCTAAAAACCCGGAAAAGCACTTGTAATTCCCCTGGTGTTGCAGTTGTTTATGGGCGGCTGTAGTCACTTAACATCAGGTTAACAGTATGCTCGTTTGCCCCCTCTCCTATAAAAAAACCTTATTCTATAAAATAAAAACAAATAAGGTTGTGCATTAGGTACAACAACTTCTTATTAATCTTGTATAACTGAAGCCGGACTGAAGATTATAAGAGCCGTGTAATGGCGCTGGATGTCGTTAGAGGTGACAGAGAAAAATGAGATAGTAGATGGGAAGCAGCATCGTCTTAATGACAACCAAATAATAAAAAAAACTGAGGTTGCCAACACAATCGCCAACCGTTGCATCTGTGGCAAATAAAACCTCTATAAGTCAATCAATTGAGGTGGTCTGTGTTCATCAGTAGATTTTTAATAAGGAAGTGATTTTTTTAAACAATAAAGGTGACAAATGAGCACACAGTCCACCTAATGGTAAATGCATATAGACATCTTCACCTATCTTCTGTTAGAATCAAAATGCAGATGCGTTGTCACTCCTGAAGACTACCATAGATTGCACCGTTTCCAGTAACAAATGCTCTCCGGTTCTCTACACTCACCATATGAAACACAGCAGCATTAAGTTACTATTTTACGCTGGTATTCTGTGAGAAGGTGATCCTCACACGCATCCACAGCTGCGGCATAATTCGAGCACGTAAAATTCACGTTTATAATCGAAGAAGCACTGAACTAATGCAGAAACGAAGACTACTTTTACAGGTATTCTATCTTATTCCTGAGGGGTGACAAGGCTTTCTACATTTTGATTCTTTATCGACGATAAATGTGTCTATGGCATGGGCCCAGCGTCCACTATTAGGTGGACGCTTTTGCCACCTAACTTCTATGAAAAAAAAACATGGCTCTAGTTTGGCTCTACAAACTATCTTTTTACTGTACTCTGCGTCTCCCTTAGTGAAACTGGAATTAATCTGTATTGCTCGTATCATCATTATCACTCGTATTGATTTTCTCAGGAGCTTTGATAGTAGCAATTAAAGCAAAACAATTGAAAGCACAACAGACTACAGACTCGAACAAACACTTCTTTATGCGGCGGGTACTGACCCGCCCTCAGCAATGGGTTTATTTTTATGGGCACACACGTATGGTCTATATGTGAAGCGTAGCGGAAATTAAAAGGGCACATTAGTATCCGAAAGAACAACAAACACTTATCTAATATACAAAAATTAATATTTGTTTGTTTCGTAATTTATGCGCTGCCATAGCGTTCATCAGATTGCGGCAAAACTTCGTCAACATATTGCTTGCACTTCTGCGAAGGTTATATGTAAAACTGGACCCGTTAGGTGGCGCTACCGTAGAATACAGATATTACCCGCGCGAAGCCGGGGCTGATCGCAGTTTCTTATATTTACGCGAATACTATACAGTAGTTTATTTAACAAACAGTAATTAAATTTTGTGTCTTGAAATCAAAACCTCTATATGTATATAAAAATCAATTGATGTCCGTTGGTCTTCCTAAAACTCAAAAAACAGTTAGACCGAGTTTGGTGAATTTTTTGTGTATTTGAATGGTTCTCTATCTAAACCTAAACCATCCAGGGAGGTTCAGATTCACAGTTGGACCTGGTAGGTGGCGCTGTTGTCGAGATCCAGAAATCAGCCGTGTGAATCCGGGGCGGATCGCTAGTATTATAATATAATCTATGCATCTATACAAACAAATAAATAAAATTGAGGTATCTGTCTGTAATATTAAACTAACTGGTTTCTGTTAAGCTCAGCGTGTTATTTGCATGCCTTCAAGACATAATAATAGTAATAATTTAGTATTTATTTTCTCCCACGTATGATCAGCACTTTACAATAAAACTAAGTAATAGTAAACTTATACAACTAAATAACAGGTATAAATACTAACTAAATAAGATCTATGTGGGAGACCGGTGCCCAAACTAGGTTGCTCTGTGCCATGGGATCACCGGGCCCCTCCGTCAACAGAAGTGATATTGCTGTAAAACTCTTAATAAAGATTACAACTACTTGTTAGTACATCATTCAATACATTAAAATAGACTTGTTCAGTTTGGAGAAACTGTTTAAAAATTATTAAAATATAGGTTAGGTGTACATAGAAAGAAAAACCTGTCCTAAATACTAATAAAGGTAGGTAGGTCTATTAAGTAATATTAATGTGTCGGTTGTGTGTATGTGTGTGGTGTGTAAGCGTGTAATATATTTTTAAACAATACGTTCAAATAGTTTTTCTGTCTGTCCGTAGTCTAATGAGCCTCTCATCCTTTAGTTAAGGATTTCTTTTATCTCTCTCTTATTTAACGGATATAAATATATTCAATAATTTGTTAGCAAGATTATGTAGGACTGGACCTCTGTAATTGAAAAATAACCACTTATAAGGTTTTTGTCAGTCTCTCTGTTTATCTGGGCTAATCTACGGAAAGACTGCACCAATTGTTATGAAACTTTACGAATAGATATAGAGCAGTGCCAGGATGCATTTAAACCACAGATTAAGGGGATATAGTAACACGGCTTAAATTCTAATTTCGGCCCCACTTTCCTGCGCGTCGTATGCTATGTACCGACATGTTTGTAATCACTAATACTGTAGGTAGATAAGTTGTTAAATACTTATTTCATTAATTTTGTCATATTTATGTCTGTTTCTTTACGCCAACACAGTCGCTTCCTATTTTTATTACGGTTGTTTTCCATTTTAATTTTATGTCATCCTGTTGCGTAATGTGTATTCTGATCGTAAGTGACACAACTCCCCCGTTCAAAAGCCGAAGCGAGACTAACCGGTAACCGGACGGCAGAAAACAAGCTTCAGGACGCCGATAGTTCAGGTGATTTCTTTTTACAGTGAAAATAATGGTAATAAAAAAATATATAAAAAACATAAGCCGTGTTTTATAGTTCAGTTAGTATGCAAAGTTTCATGATGTAATTTAAAGTATTTTACGAATAACAGCGGTTTATTGCTCAGTCTGGAGATAACTCTGGATTTTTTTCTATGAAGAAATTTTTACGAAATCGTGTTTTCGTCTAACATAGTACTTAACATTAATTCTCTACTTTACCACATATGTATTTCAAAATTAATGCTGCAATATTTTCAGCATAACAGAGAATCTTGCTAAGCAATTTGAGGTAGCATTTTTAATATTTCCCCTTAAATAATGTTTCTAGGCTATATTTTATCTGAAAAACTTAAAGATATTTAGTTGTAAAAACGAAACATTAATAAAATAAATGGTCTTTGATGACCTTAAATCTAAACAAAAACAATTATTATGGACGTAATATTTTTAACCGATTTAAAAAAGAGGAGGTATTCAGTTCGACTGTTTATTTTTTATGTATTACCTCAGAACTTTATTCTGTGTGAACCGAATTTAATGGTTTTTTTATTTGAAAGCAGGTGCTTCTCGCGTGATCTTATATAAATTTGATCAAGATCTAATTAGTTTTTGAGTTACTCTTAATAATTCGTATGTAATTAATTGACTTCGACTACATTGATGTTCTCATTTTATTTATATTGTAGACGGTTATACAAAATTTTAATTCTACTACTTGTGTATCTGACAACTTGACAGCCTCTATGTTATACCAAACACTGAGATGTGTTATAATTTCAGTTAACAGACGCCGAGGAGATGTAAATTATCCACAAATGCAGTTAAATAACGGCTGCTTCGTCTTAACGATTATGGTGCGTAAATGTCAGTTAAAAGAGTAGGAATCTCGCTAATATTATAAATATAAAACATTAAACGAATTTTGTATAAGTATTGCTATTATTTATTTATAATAAATCCTGACTATCTAAAGACCACCGGCCACCGGCCTCGCCGGTAATTGCCACATAGTTTTGATATAGTAAGCAGTCGGGTTGATAACCGCAGTTTTTTTATAGTATAAGGGTGACAAACGTTTTTGACTATTGCCCCTTAAGTGAATGCTTTGGTCCATAGACATCTACATTTATCCTCGAGTTGAAGTCAAAATGCGGATGACTTGCCACGCCTGAGGACTAAGATGCAATGCCTCGTTTCCTGTAAATAGAGTCACCGGTTCTCTACACTCACCATATGAAACACAGTGGCTTAGAGCTGTTATTTTACGCTAATATTCTGTGAGAGCGTGGTCCTTCCACGGTCGAGCCGACCCATCCGGCCACATTTCAGTAATATAGCTGCAGCATGGCTCTACCACGTATAAAGTTACGTTATGTATGTATATTACGTTATGTATGCACCTATGTTATTTTTACGAGCTTGAGGTTCGTGACAATAAAAACTGCCGATTGAATTACCAAAATTAACACTTTAATCGCCGAACACCAA
>DWHP01008788.1:0-10430 GCA_018247895.1 Parnassius honrathi | reverse complement strand
CCCGCACCCGTGCCCCCTCCGCCACGCACAGCCCCGCTCCGCACAGCCAGCGAGCCTTCCGCGACGTTCGACTCTGTGCAGAACACTTTGACTTACACATTCAAGTAAACACACACAAGTAAAACTGTATTCTCACACTTGTTCTACCAGTATAAAGTAACGCATAGGCAGCTACGAGCAGTCATTCAATCATTTTAGAAATCATTCAGTAATTCTACGAGTCTGTCGTAAATTTTCCTCGTTGAGGTAATAACTTTATTAAAAGTAAAACAAGTTATATTGTAAATACGCTGTCCTGTTAACCTCATATTTCCTCAGATTTGCATACTTCATCCACCGGGTGGGGCATAATACAGTTCCTAGTTCCAAAAACTCGCTGAGAGGCTCTCAGACCGAGCAGAGAGGCGGGGCAGAAGCCGTTATATCGGGGGAGCAATACCGTTTCCAGTAGTCACCTTGCCGTGGTCTAGTAAGTAACAAGGTTTTGTAGTGATAACGTTCTCTAAAAACGAAGAAAGCGTTGTGGCTACATAGAGGGCTTTCGGGATCCATAGTTCTTACAAAACCAGTAGGATTAAGACTGCGCCCCCGTGGAGCCACGATCCATATTGCTCGTCGTTCAAGCGAAATTTTGCAAATGCTCTTTTCCGGTCGCATGATCTCTTTGCAGTGGGATATTCCATCGTTCCCTCGCTCCCCCGATTTGACCCCGTGTGACCTTTTTCTATGGGGATACGTCAAAGCTGATGTATACAAATTTCGATCGATCGGACACAAAGTCGATTGAGGCCTTCATCGCTGAAATTCCTCAAGATATGCTGGGAAGAGTGGCTGAAAACTTCTTTGAGAGGTTCAATATGTGTATTACTTGCCAAGACAGCCATTTAGACATTATAATTTTCAAAAATCATAAAAAAAAACAACACAATAATTTGTGTACTTTGGAACAATAAAAACCTTTTTTACAAATCTTAAAGTATTTTAATGTTATCATGTATTTATTTCACACTATTACATACTTATGTTTTTTTAAAGAATAATAACAACGCTATAAATATTACTAATACTCCCCTTAATCACTCGTGGTAAGCTTAAATTGCTTGTGTTACAAGTGGTTCACGCCAGTAGTCGAATGGCAGATTAGCACCCATGACCTTTTTGAGTTCGCGGTCAGCGCCCTGCCATTAGGCTACTGTCGCTTTCATTTGTGATATAACATTATGTTATGACCAAGTTATATTCCTTTATTTAAATAATTTTGAGCGTAATTTCTAACACCAAAAATGAGATAATTTGTATGTCTAGCTCGTAAGACCATTAAAATTTTAGATGTGACACCTGGCGGAACGAGCGCAGGCGGCTCGTCGTCTGCAAACACGATGGGCAGCTGCAGGATGTCTACGCCATCCAGCGGCTGCGGCGTTTGCTGTGACTGCTGCGGACACTGCGGGAGGTCGCGGCGCGGTGGCAGCAGCGCCAGCGGCGTGCCGCCCGACACGCGCGATACCACGCGCGCCCTGCACACACACGCACACATGAAATGAAAGTTTACTGTTTCCAACATTTTCTTATATTAGTACGAGTTTGAAGACTTCTTTCAAGTATAAAGATACTTGTGGTAGAAGGCAGACAAAGGCAAAAAAAGAAAAAGAGGAAGAAAAAGAAAAGGCAAAGGCAAGGAAGGAACTTAACTAAGTGCATTTAACATAAGAGAACCAGTGTGCGGGTGAGTCTGTGTGCGTGTGTGTACATACATGCGCGTATGTGCTTACGTGTGTACGTGTATGTATGAGAAAAAGACAGTGAGTGAATGCGTTTATAGGATTAATTCTAATAAAGCTTCAGTTCGAACGAAATTATCTTAATTCACTGCATTATTTTTTTCTTACAGTCGTATGTCTTTAACGGATCTATTTGCAATATTTTATTCATTTGATTATATGTACAAGTGTTCTGATTGTTTGACATATTGATTTTTCGCATAGTTGGTTTATGTACTGCATATAGGAACTACGCTATAATTTCTTCTTCTACTACCGTAAGTAAGATTAAAAGACAAAGACTTATGTATTTTTAACAAAGTGTGTAATATGTACAACTACCTCACCGAAATCAGCCCACAAGATGAATACAAAATGCTAGTGGAGAACTTAAAATGCCTTACCTACCTACCTACATAAAAAACTTTCAGTAAATATCTTTGAGCTCTCTCAACTTCAATAAATTTACTTTTATAAGTACTCCCCCAAATAGATATACAATATATTATAATATATTGAGCAAGCGCTACACAATTTGATTTAAAAGATCTGCACAAGCAACATATCTTCAAGGTTTAAATATGCAAGTGAGTTTTCGAATTCTACCAGACACTAATTCGACATGTTTGTACCAGGAAAGTCGTTGATCCACCATAACGCCCAAAAACTTTGTGTATGAAACTTTTTCAATAGATGTGTTGCGCGCTATAATTAGCGCTTGGTATGTAGCGGCTGATTATTAGCGCCATCTGATATCAAGCAGCAGAAATAGGAGCGTCAAGATCTTTCTAGAACTCCCCCACTAGCGCCATCTAGTATCGAATGGAAGAACTAAGCTTTCTAGAAAGCTCCACACTCGAAGTTACTGCACCTGGTCGGCCGGGGGCCAGTATTTGCTGGAATATTCTGGATGTTTCGGTGGAAAATGCCTATTTAAAGCCGTCAAAGGCCGCGACCGGGACAGTATTAAATTGGCGATACGAGCGAAGCTTCCGGAGCGAAATAAAGTGAACTAAAATGTTAAGTGTGATTAATTATTATAAGTTTTAAGTTTTAATTGGTGTTCGGTAATTAAAGTGTCAGTTTTGGTAATTCAATTGGCAGATTTTGTTGTCACGAACCCCAAGCTCGTAAGTGTGATAAAATCATGCCGATTTTACCTAAGGACGAAACGGAGGGTGGCCGTACCCAAGTCAACGCCAGCAGGAGACGGACCAGACACGATTTGGTGGTGCAACGCCGCAGACGTCGGAGGGCCAGCCGCCGGCCACGGAGGCCGGCCCGTCAGTAGTTCCTGAATCTGCAACACCTGACTTAGGTGCTCTGATTGTGATGCTGCAGGAGCAGGTTCGCCGACAGGAGGAACATGCACGTCGGTTGGAAGAGCAGCTGCAGCGCGGACAGGAGGAACAGGCACGTCGGTTGGAAGAGCAGCTGTAGCGCGGACAGGAGGAACAGGCACGTCGGTTGAAAGGGCAGCTGTAGCGCGGACAGGAGGAACAGTCCCGTCGGTTGAAAGGGCAGCTGTAGCGCGGACAGGAGGAACAGGCCCGTCGGTTGGAAGAGTAGCTGCAGTGCGTACGGGAGGAACAGGCCCGTCGGTTGAACGAACAGCAGGAGGAACAGGCCTAGCGGCAGGAGGAACAGGCCCGCCGATAGGAGGAACAGGCCCGTTGTTTGGAAGAGCAGCTCAAACACGATAAGGAAGAGCAGATGCTCCTCATGAAGGACCTTCACACTACCTTCGGGAAAGAGATATGGTTGCTCAATATAAGAACCGCCCACCGGATGCTGAAACCCGAATCAACCAAGTGAACAATCGGGATGACAACGTGATGGCTGACATAAAGAAAGAGCTGGACGACTTGGGACGCAAACTTGGGAGTTGAATTACAGCTCCCGTAGTAGCTAGAACACCTTCGCTACGTGGATTCAAAGTGCCGCCGTTTGACGGGACTTCTTCATGGTCGGCCTACAAAAGCCAGTTCGAGGCTGTCACAAAACCGAACGGCTGAAATAAAATTCAGGCCATGTCTGGTCTCACACTAGGTCTGCGTGACCAGGTTCTGAAAGTTCTCGGTAAGGAAGTGACTTACAAGTAGCTCCTTGAGGCATTGGAGGCTAGATACGGCGACGCCCACCTGGAACACGTCTTTCGTGCGTAGCTTAAGGATCGCGTGCAACGCTTCAACGAAAACATGCAGCAGTGGGCACTGTGGGGTGGGAAGTGGAGAAGCTGATTCGAAAAGCGTACCGGTCCGTACCTGAATGATGATGAAAATCAGAAGGCTCATCGTCGGCCTCGACGCAAATGCACACTCGCCACTTTTGCACTGCGATCGCCGACTTTATGTGGGACGAGGACATACTGCAAAACACCGGAGGCAGCAAGTGGAGGCATTTATACTCTCACAGGCAATTGTCACAGTTAATGAGTGGCGAGTGCACGAGGGAGTCTGCGCCAGCGACCATAACTTAATCACATACACGACCACCACAAGCAGGCCGATCACTTGCGCTGCACCCATCAGGGATCCTCCCCCCGTTTTCGTGATCGGAGGGTGGACTGGGACAGGTTCCGGGCGATTATCAAATTAAGAATGGAATGGCTGCATGTGGAAAAACCCGCGGCCCTCCTGGCGGAGGAGTTCTCAGGTGTCATTATCCGCTCCGCGGAGGAGGGCCTCGGAGAGCGTCTCCTAGGGGGTCCGAGGGGTATGAATGGTGGAGTTCTGAACTGGTCAAAACTCGGAAGCCGCGTAAGCTCAGGCGTGTATGGCAGAGTAAAAGGCGTCTGGGAGGTAGATCAGAAGAGATAGCCAGAATGGCATTTCATAGCGTGCGTGCGAGATATAGGAAGATGATGGTGGAGGTGCAGCAGTCGCATCACACGAGGGTCGCTAACACTGGCAATGAGGACCTTTGGGGCCTGGCATACAGGTTAGCCAGTGGGAGGGTGCGTCCGCTTGCGAATGTGATCAATGGCATTGCATTCGCGGGTGGGCACCCGGATAGTCTGGAAGCCGCGATGAACAGCTTAATGTCTGTGCTCTGTCCGGATGATGATCCCGGTTGCGACAAGCCTTACCACCGGCAGGTTCGTATGCTGGCAGCATCTATGCCCTCTGGTAGAGCTGCACCTCCACTTGCGGTTGAGGACCTGGGAGGTATAGTCAAGGCCTTGCGTAACACAGTTCCGGGTCTCGATGGAGTGAGTGCGAGAATCGTGAGGAACGCTTGGATGGCTGCACCGAGGGAATTTCACTCGGTGTATGCCAAGTGTGTAATAGAGGAAGTTTTCCCTCCGGGCGGTCTACGGTAACTGCTCGTATTGCTCAGCACGGCAAAGTATTCTCGGGCATGCTACGTGCAAGCTATCTTCTTGGATATCTCCGGTGCCTTCGACAATGCCTGGTGGCCGATGGTGATGGTCAAAGCTAAGAGAGGTGGATATCCACCCAACATTTATAAAATGTTGGTGGACTACTTCACCTCCAGGCGTGTGGGCCTCTACATCGGGGACCGGGTAGAGTGAAGGACCTCGACCATGGGATGTCCTCAAGGCTCTGTGCTGGGCCCAACACTGTAGATGATTTGCTCCGACTCTCTCTGCCCGAGGGAGTTGCCATGACTTCCTATGCCGATGATGTCACAATCTTGGTTGAATCAGAAACGAGAGCGGGTATTGAATACAGTCCAGGGTCACTCTGGATCTTGTACGGCAGTGGGGGCTGAGGAATCGACTGAAGTTCTCCTCCTCAAAGTCAACCACCATGACTGTTAGATGGAAACTTCAGCGCCCCCCCCCCCCCCCCCCGTTATTAAACTTGGTGGGGAATCTATCAAGGCTGTGACTACCGCTAAGGACTCAGGACTATCATTTGTGCAACACGCTTTTGATATCTCTGAAAGAGCGACTAAGGGATTCGGCAAAATGACTCGCGTATCGACATTGTCATGGGGCGTGCGATACCAGAGTCTAAAAATTATCTACATAGAAGTATTTGTGTCCATGTTCACGTATGCGGCAGAGTGCTGGTTCGAGCGAGCGAACATGTACACAGTCCGTAGCGTATTACTGAGATGGCAACGATCTGCTCTTGTCTTGATGACTAAGGCGTACCGGTCCACTAGCACGGCGGCTTTACCGGTGCTGGCTGGCGTTCTCCCTGCTGATCTGGAGGTTATTCGTGCTGGTAGAATAGGTATGGCACGTTTGACCGCGCCCAAAGAGCTGAGCTACCTTATGAAAGCGCGAAATCTGGACTGAGATGATCGGCACATGGCATAATCGATGGATGAACGAAACGAAAGGACGTGAGTTAAATCGATTTTCCCTGAGGTAGCATTGAGACTCAGGTATACCTGGGTCTCACCGGACCATCAAACATCCCAGATTCTCACTGGACATGGATGTTTCCGGAAGAGACCGCATGACATGCGACTGTGTGAAACCAGTATGTGTGGGTGTGGTACGGCAGAGAAGCATGTTCACCATGTTCTATGGGAATGTCTTCTATATGACGATCTAAGAGCGAAAGTGTTGAATGGGACCGATTTACTACTCGGATCTCGTCAGCGATGGGGTGAACTATGGGTTGCTGCGTGAGTTTACGCATAAGTGGCACGATCGCAGGACAAGGCCGGATAGGATGTTGGTAGGAAGGCCCGACGACGTAGGCGTTATTGTGCCGTCAGCCCCAGATGGTTAAGAATGACGTAAACTGGGACAAGGAACAGAATAAATGTTTGTAAAAAGCAAGGTGCAAGTACCGCGCGCATCTCCCGAGATTCGGCCTCGATTGACCTGAGGGTCGGTGGGGCCATGGGAGGTGGTGGTATCTGTAAGGGAAGCTGGTGCAGACATTAATCGACGGCATCCGCGACTTTGACGTCAGAGCTGCTGTGAGGCTAGGACACATCGAGACGCTTAAGGGTGCCATGGCCCATGCATTGGAATTGAAAGCCATGTGGCAGGATCATCGCTTGCTTCAGACAGGTTGCAGCAGCTACAGTTCGTGATTGCAATAAAGGATACAGCCCTAGGTGCTATGGCTGTGGGAAATGGGGCTATCTTCGATCTGGCCGCCCTAAGCGAAATATAGAAAGAAAAGGTGATCGATCTCGAGAGGGTAGCACAGCTAACAGCACCGCCCACCGGCAGCAGGGAAACGAGTAAAAGCCGGGACTACGGGGCGGGTGCTGGCTGATATTAAAAGAGGATCTATGTTATAAAAGGATATGATATATGATATTAAAGGATCTTGATCCCACAAAGCCATGATGGGTACAGCTTAATCATCAAGGGCGAGGTCAACGGAATGCCGTGTAAACTGACCATATACACCGGAGCCTCTCGCATCGTTCTCAGTTCCCAACTTATATGTCAGTTCCGTGGGAATTGCGCATACAACCGAAAACGCATTAATTTGGTCACAGCCATCGGTCAGCGTATACCCGTCCGTAGAAAGAATTGAAGCTGGGCAACATGATCTACCTGCATAATGTCATTACGGCTGATATAATGGACGACTACATCCTGGGCCTAGACTTTATGAGGAATAATTGTTGTGAGATCCACGATAAGCAAGGTGTTTCGAAATGTGGACAAGAAGAAATTTTCGTGAAAGGGGCGTTACCAGGAACGTGGTAACAGTCTTAAGAAGGTTGTTCTTCCGCCGAGATCGGAAATGGTTGTGCCAGTTAGTCTTCCTCGGAATCCTGGACAAGCACAACGTTGTGTACTAGTGGAAAGGGTATACAAAGACCTTTCATGGAAAGTGGCTCGAACCTTGGTCAGAATCACTGACATCTCTGGAAAACATGTACTGAACCTTTGAGATCAGGACCAGATTACAGTAAAAGGCACACTGGTTGGTACTTGTGACGAAGTGGATTGGTTGTGTCGGTACCAACATCTGTCGACTGGGACTCCCAGCAAGGCTGTACAAACGAGAGTGAGCACACTTTTAAAAGACTGTCGCAGCGTTCTCTACCTGAATGAAATGGTCAAGGCGAAGAAGTTGTTACTCAAGTACGCCGATGTATTCTCGTCAAACGATGCTGATATAGGGTGAACTGGCTTAGTTCAACACAAAATAAATACAGGAGAAGAATTGCTTATCCATCAGCGGCCAAGAAGATTGCCGGTAGCACGTAAAAAGGAAGTGGATTGAGGGAATGGTGAAGAATGGTGTTATTGAACCTTCATCTAGTCCATGGTGTTCACCCGTGGTGCTGGTAAAGAAGAAGGACGGCAGCATGCGGTATTGTGTTGACTACCGCTGTCTGAACGACATTACAAACAAAGACAGCTATCCCTTGCCAAGAATTGATGACACACTGGACATGCTTACAGGAGTAGTGGTTTAGCACGCTGGATCTAAAAAGTGGCTACTGGCAAGTAGAAATGGACCCTAAGGACAAGGAGAAAGCTGCGTTCTCGACGGGAAAGGGTCTGTGGCAATTTAAGGTAATGCCGTTTGGAATGTGCAATGCTCCAGCAACGTTTGAAAGGTTGATGGAACTTGTACTTAACAGGCCAATTGGCGATGCCTGTCTGGTCTACTTAGATGACATCATTATCGTAGGCCGTACGTTTGAGGGACACCTTCAAAACCTAGAACGCGTGCTCATGATGATTCAGAGTGCCAACTTCAAGTTGAGTCCGAAGAAAGCTCACTATTCAAACGACAAGTTAACTTTTTGGGGTATGTAGTGTCGGAAGAAGGTATCCGCACGGATCCAGAGAAAATCACCGCTGTCAAGGATTGGCCGGTTCCAAAAGACAAGACGCAGGTTAGAGCATTTTTGGGTTTATGCTCCTATTACCGGCGATTTGCAGATATAGCCAAACCTCTGCACAAGCTTTCCGAGGAAAAGCGACATTTCTGCTGGGACGATAGTTGCGATATCGCATTCCAGGAGCTCAAAGACCGTCTTTGCAAAACACCTATATGAGGGTACCCTGATACAGGCAAGGAATTTATAGTTGACACAGACACAAGTCATACAGGACTCGGCGGTGTGATGTCTCAACGGAAAGGTAATCGAGAGGTTGTGATAGCGTACTTCAGCAAGTCGTTGTCAAAACCGGAAAAGAAATATTGTGTCACAAGACGCAAATTTCTAGCTGTGGTAAAGTCATTTCAGCATTTTAGCAAATATCTTCTGTGCTGGAAATTTCACCTACAAATTGACCATACTGCACTAAAAAGGCTATTGCAGTTTGAAAATCCAGAAGGACAAGTTGCGAGGTGGATTGAACCACTGCAGGAATACGACTTTGGGATCGAACGTCGCAGCGGGAAATCTCATATCAACACAGATGCATTGTCATGAAGACCTCGTCCTGAAGATTGCAAACATTGTACTATGCAAGAGAGTAAGGAAGTGGTATCCGTGAGGATGCTCAGGACAGAGTACCTCAGCAACGAGTGGAAGGACAGCTTACAACATGCTCATCAGGAAAATCCGGACATCAAGCCGATTCTGGAATGGATGAAGGCCAGTGCTCCCAAGCCCAAGTGGAGCGACGACTCAGCGATAATTTCGACCATTAAAAGCTATTCAAACCCAATATCAGGCCCAATGGGACAGCTTGCTGCTTCAGGGTGGAGTTCTGTGCCGTAAATGGGAAAATGCTCGGGGAGACAGCTGTCATTTGCAAATGCTTGTTCCTGCAGTTAAAGTACCGGATGTTCTACAGCTGTACCATAATGATTGTTTAGGAGGCCATCTGAGAGTTAAACGAACTCTACTGAAGATCTGAGAACGGTTTTACTGGGTCCACTATCAAAACGATGTCGAGGACTGGTGCCGCAAATGTACAAGTTATGCAGCTATAGAGGGACCTCATACTCGTAGTAGAGGTGCAATGAAGTTGTACAATGTCGGTGCACCATGATAGAGAATAGGAATTAATGTGGTGGGACCGTTTCCGGAAATTGAAAGTGGTAACAAGTATTTTATGGTTGTGAGGGATTACTTCACTAAACGACCAGAAGTTTTCGTCATTCCAAATCAAGAAGCTTCAACAGTTGCGTATAAACTGGGGCATGCAATCTTCTGTCATTTTGGAGTACCTTTAGAGATTCACAGCGATCGAGGAAGAAATTTTGAGTCTCAAATATTACAGGAAACTAGCCGAGTTATGGGTACTTACAAAACAAGAACAACTTCTCATTTTTTTATAGAAGAGGTGGCAAACGATCATACGGCTCACCCGATATTAAGTGACTATCGCCGCCCATGATCAACTGCAACACCAGGGGAATTGTAGGTGCGTTGATGGCCCTTTAGAAAGGACTAAGCTCTTTTCTTGAAGGTCCCCAAGTCGTATCAGTCCGGAAAAATCGCTGGTGGTAAACTATTCCACAGAGAGGTCGTCGCGGAAGAAAACTCCTAGTGAAACCTACAGTGGTGAACTGCCAAGTATCCAGATGGTGGATGGTATCGGGACGTTTGCCGCGTAGTGCGTTCACGGAATTTGGGAGCTGGGATTAATCCCAACAATTCCTTAGAGCACTCCCCGTAGTATATGCGAAAGAAAAAGCAAAGAGATGCAATATCTCTTTGCAGCGCCAGTGAATCGAGCCGATCGGAAAGCACTCAGTCGTCGACGATTCGAGCCGCTCTGCGCTGGATGCGGTCAAGTGGAAGGAGCTGGTA
>DWHP01008787.1:0-10431 GCA_018247895.1 Parnassius honrathi | reverse complement strand
GCCTCGTTATAACATTTATTAACGAAACTAAACTAAAGAAAATGGCGGCCGTTTAGCGTCTAACAATTTCGGTTTAATTCGAGTTCTCGCGACATGGCTACGCGTTCCGAATCTGCCAGCCAACTGACCGCGCGCGCCTGCGCAGGCAAAAAACTTCCACTCGTTCAGCTGCGGCCTCTAGAGGAATGCAATCCGTTCACGTTCATCCGGTTCTCGTTCATTTAAGCGCGAGCAATCTATAATTTATATAAACTCCGACAGTCAAGCAGCAATTCGAATACCCTGGGATGTTTGTGTTTGTGTTTCTAGACCTGCATAACTGCTTGTACATAATAATAAAAGATCTATAAAGTGCCTTAAACGATGACTCCAGCCATTTACATGATCAACTTGTAGCAAAGTTCTGGTGTCTCGTCAGCAATGCGAAGTCAGAAATGTGCATTTACAAAAAGCCAAAATGAGGGGCTTTTTAGGTGCTGACTACGTCGAGTCGGGGCGTTCTGCTTAGCTTTTCGTACAGATTTGACCTATCTGATTTATAATATATAACTTATATAGTACAAAAAATTCCGTTCATAACTTGTAGTAAGGTAATATTAGTACTGGACCCGATAATTCCCAGAATATAACCGTCATCTACATTCGATCTCAGTAATCTTTCAGCACGTAATTAGCACTAATTCTTTGGTATTAATATGTACCGTATATCTATTCGATAAATGCTGTTAACTGATAGCAACGCAGTGAAAATTCTCTGTGTTGCTAGCAATACTTTTTGCGAGCAACGCAAATTTCAACAGGTCGTTGCATAGAAAATTTTAGAGCACCTGATTCTTAAACTTGGCACATAATTAGCATCTAAAAGGCCCTTAATTTTGGCTCGTTATAAATGCAAATTACTGACTTTGCGTTGATGGCAAAACACTACTGCTCACTATGCTGATCTTTTATCGACCTTTGATTATAAATATGTTGCAGTCATCCTTGTTTCTGAACCATTTCTAAAGCCTACGCTTCCGTCTTTACTATAAATTTACTCACGATATTCCCACCTTCTTGGCGGTATTTTTGTTGTTATTACATATGTTGTATTTTTCTTCCAGATGAAACCCTTGCTATATTATTTTAGCCCAAAAAATGTAGGACTGTTTGAATGCATTTGTACTGTCACCAGGATTCGAACTCGAATTACCCCCATTGTACCTGAGCGCTTTGTCCCTGAATTTTACAAATAGGTGTAACAGAATATGGTTATAACAGAATTATAGTTCTTAACCTTTTTTTAAGGTTATGTAAGTATATGCGGTAACCTGTAGTTGTCATCACTAAGGACCTTGACGGAATGCCTAATTTCCAGTTATAGAGATCTCCGGTTCTCTACACTCACCATATAAAACAAAGCAGCATTAAAAATTTAAATTATATGCTGATATTCTTGCAATAATCATAATATAGCCGCAGCGAGGCACTACAACCTATAAAAAAAATTTCATATTACCTACGCTTTCTGACATCACGGATGATATAAAATTCTTCGTATCAGTTGCAGATATCCAAGCTAATCCTAGAGAATATTATGTCATTCTCCTTACAGAATGCTATCCTCATCATAAATCAAGAATGAACGGGGATTTTTTCGGGAAATCATCTCATGTATCGCCCGATACATGAGACGAAGAAATCCCGAGGTGTTTTGACCTTACAGGCCACTCAAACCCAGTGGCGAAGCCTCCATAGAAGCCGAGAAGCCCAGTTTCAGATTTCCCGCGCGCTCTGTTCGACACAGGTCATGACCTCGTAGCCTTAGGGATACTGCTGTCATACATATAAGGAGAGTTAAATTGAGCGATTGGTTGTCTATCTCGCTCACGTGGGTTTTTTACCGGGCTTTCGAGATGACGATCGCTCTCTTTCTAACCAGTGGCAAAACGTTCTATAATTAAATATAACTACGATTGTATAAATATCAATTAGTATGGAGATAAAAGCCCGGCTTTTTAGTGACCATTTATTTTTTTACCTCAGAGCGGGGCGCCTTTAAATTTATTATAGTTTTAACACTTTTGATTGCCTTCTTGATCTAATGGTCGTAAACGCAATTGCTCTGTCGGAGTTGGGTCAAGAATCATTTATTGTATTAGTAGCACTAGTATTACACTTGAGCAATACAACCCAGATGCGCAGATGGCTATTTTGCGTTGAGAATGGCCGCCGTAACCAAAATTCAATCGGGAGCCTTTTAATATAGTTTTATAAATAAAACACATAGTTGTTCGAATCTTTTAATGATCAAAAGTGAATTCTGAATATCAAATAAATACTCATTGGAAATAACTTACGTTATTTGATAATTTATCGTAGATTAATTAATAATTGTTACTTCGTAACTTTGAATTCGATAGTGTAGCTTATCAGAATAATCACGAAACTAGTCAAGCCATGCTGGCAAACCTGAAAAGATTGGTATGCGCGGTGTATAATGATGGCACGGGTGACAGAGTTTGCATGATTGTCACGTTTTTGTTTGTCAAATCGGGATATTTTTACGTATTTTAGGGACAGCGCGACACAAACCTTTAAATCGGGAACGTCCCGCCTAAAGTGGGACGTATGGTCACGTTAGGTATGAAGTTAGTCAAGAGCGGAGGCGCGCAGGCGACGCGACGATATGTTTGCAAGTTCACGTCACATTTCAATGTTTGTTTACATTGTGTGTTGAGCTTGAGCGAATGTATTGCGAGTTTAAAATTTATGCTTTTTTGAATATTTTAGTGAAAATGGAGGGAAAGTGTTCCTTTGGTAAAATCTTTAAACTTTGTTGAGAAAAAACAGCTTATATCCTCGCCTAAACCAACGCCTGATCTGTGCATTTCTCAGACGAGTAAAACCCGTAAACGGCAATTTAATAGATCAGTTTACAAAACTAATTGGATTGTTGGCTGCTCACATAACAATAAGTTGTACTGTTGGTGTTGTATATTCTTTTCCAACGACAAAACGGCTTGGCATACTACTGGATATGATGATTTAAATTACTTATCTGGAGCCATTAAAAGGCATATGAATTCTCAAAAACACATGAGTGCGGTAATTTCGTTTAGTAATTTTGAAAAAAAATCGGATTGAAACATCTTTGTCGCGCCGGTTATGAGAGGAAATTACAAAACACAACATGCATGTTGATCATAATCGTAGTGTTTTTCAAAGATTAGTCGATATTGTTTGCCATTTAGCACAACAAGAACTTCCTTTCAGAGGTAACGATAAGTCGAACACTTCATTAATTTAGAGGCAATTTTTTAGAACTTGTATCGCTTCTTTAGAAGTACGATCTCGTGTTAGAAAAGCATATACAATATCAACAAAGCGACAAACGGCCGAGTTATTTATCTTAGGTTTCTCTGTCTACGAAAATGACATTATTCATTCTGTCGCTGATGTAATGAAAACTCACATCGAGTACGAAGTAAAATTGTCAAAATTCGTTTCAATTATTATTGACGAAACTCCCGATATTAGTCACAGAGAGCAATTGTGTCTGATTCTCCGATATTATTATGGAAACGATATTCATGACCGTTTTTTGGGGTATGTAGATGTGTCTGAAAGTCGCACAGCAGACACACTTTGTAATATCATATTGTAATTATTAAACAAACATGACTGCACCACAAAACTAGTCGCGCAAAGCTATGACGGCGCAAGTGCCATTTCCGGTGTCAGAAATGGAGTGCAACAAGAAGTTAAAGATGTTTGTCCCCAAGCCATGTATATTTGGTGTGATGCACACATTTTGGCATTAATTTTATCTAAATCTTGTAACAGGATACAGGAAATCAGCACTTTTTTTTCAGTCCTTCAGGCTTTATTTAATTTTTTTAATAACAGCACAAAAAGGTCGTCTTTTTATGATGCACATTGTAGCAGAAAATTGCCTAATGCCCCCGCAACTCTTTGAACGTATACGTCACGAATTGTGATTACAGTATTCGAACAAAAAGATAATCTGATTAATTTGTTATCACACATATCCGACAATCCGCAGAACTGAGACGGCGATACGATCTTGGCCGCCGCCGCCGAGAATTTTGAAAACACATTGTGTTCATTTAATTTCATTTTTTTTCTTTCAATTTTCCACCGGGTATTTGAAAAAACCGACTGCTTGTTCAATATTTTATAAAAATCACAAGTTGATGTCGATTATTGCAGTCATAAAATAAAAGAGTTTCAGACATGGTTACGTACTGAATTTTGGTCAGATTTTGATTACATTTATGAAAACACATTACAAAGTACCTCTGCTCCTCGTTTGAGATGCAATGTGCGCTGTGGTCAAACAGAATACAAACGACTTTTTGTTGAAACAATTGATAACATATCTTCAGAAATTAATGACCGATATTCTGAAATTTTCAAATTAAATTTTTTCCAATAGTTCAACAACAAACTATTCGAAAAATATCGTTCAGATTTTCCTTTAGAAGCATTAGATTCATTATTTGAAACTTACATAAACCATTTTGATAAACAAACATTGAAAAACCACTTGATTTCATTGTATTCCTCCCATGAATTAAAAGACCGCAGTGTTTTCGAACTCATTCGCTTTATAAACGAAAATAGTCTTGAAGATGCCTTTCCACAGCTTTTAAAGTTAGCTTATCTTGTCGTAACTATTCCAGCCACAAGTTCCTCCGCGGAACGTGCTTTCTCGTCTCTGAAGCGCATCCATACTTATTTGAGAAATACACAAGGTCAAGAGCATCTTTCAGACTTATGAATCATCGCGATTGAAAAACAGTTATTGGTACAATTAAAACGTTCACCAACATTTTACGCGGACGTAATTAAATCTTTCCTTAAGAAAGAGACGATTCGATTTAGAATATAAATATATTTTTTTTAATTTTGTACATAGTTTGTTTGTACCTTGTTCATGCTTTTCTTTTATTCATGTATTGTATTGTACCTATGTAAACATCTTTTTTTCTCGCTCAAGCAAACTCAAACGGCTTTTTTCAAAGCCACCGAAGGCATGCAATTGCTGCATTGGTGATATCTCATACAATCTATCTAGCAGTAGTATGCCTTCGGTGTGCATTGTTAAACACGTCCTCGACAGAACTGATTATAAAACTGAAGAGTAGAGACAGATCAAGATTGATGTATTTTTAAAACTGCTAAGAAAGCTTGCCCCAGTTTGCAGCACTAGCTTCGCCACTGACGGGGGCCCGTTGAAGCTTCACCTCAACTGTATTTCCGAGAGAAACCATGGATTCAACAAGACTCATCTCCTCCGCATACTGGTATTTACTGGTTTGATATTTGGTGATATAAATTTAATAGAGTAGATTTAGTTTTATTACCGTTTCAAAGCAAATTGTTTACGTTAAATCAGTGTACTACTTTTGATATAGCATTCTCTTCGTCATATTTTAAATAGCCGTCTACGTCGGAGGAGACCGCATAAGGGGGTTAATTGTCCGACTCCAGCCTCCAGCAGCCAGCCAGATTTTCTCATTTTATTTTTTGGCATTTAAGTAAAAATATTATGAATACGAGTCATTTGGTCCATAAATATAGAATTTGTTGATATATTGACCAGAGCGCCACCTATTGGACTTGCATAACTATAATTTATTATCTCGATCATATAATATATTGGGTAATAAAACCTGTCGGTCAAGTTGTTCAGAAGTCACACGATCACTAACAAACGTATCTATGATTTTATAATATTCGCACGAGTGGTCCGCCCGGCTTCGCGCGGGTGATTTCTGGATCTCGACCACAGCGCCACTCACTGCATCCAGTGGTGAATGTAAATCATAGTTGAATCAACTTAATCACACACACAAAATTGTATCATAATCGATGCAGTCCCTTATAAGTTGAGCAAGTTTCATTGCACTTGGTAAAGCCATGCTAAAGATTAGTCCGCACACACAGACAGACTGACAGAAATACGATAGTTTTAGAAATGGCTATTCATGTCTTAATCACATTGAAGTAACCCCCTTAGCTCGCTAAAGGCACTTGTTTTGATATTATAGACACACAATTCAATTTAATTTATATGTGTTTAAAGATATTACCTCAACCCAAAATAAACTCGAACATACGTATCTATTAGCGTTATAGCTCGTTTAAAGTTCACTGCTGAACATAGGCCACTCCTATAGGTGTCTAATAGGGGGGATATTTTATTTATCACAGCTGCCACGCTAGGCAGGCGGGTTGGCAACCGCACTTTCATTTATTTTTAGGTATCATTGGGAAAACACCGCCGCCCCTCTCCTGGTTTGTTTCCCGCTGTACTCTTGCGACAGCCGCGGGGCGACACGCTGCAGTGGATGTTCTTCCGCGGCCATCAGCGTGCGGGAACTATGATAACTGCTACCGTACTTCCTTACACACAAACTGCTGATAATCGTTTTCAACTCCTACAAAGTCTCTACAACAGTTTGGACGTTACTTTCTTAAGAAACCTTTCCACGCATACGATATAATTTAATTAAATGTCGTAACTTGACATCTGGTCACATAATCCGAACGCCTAGCGACAAGGAACCTTTGCATACACAACATCGTTCATTAAAACTCAGGACCACGTCCGCGTACCTGCACGTCGAGAACGCAATAAACTGTGTCCAGAAGTTATGAAACAACGAAGGTGGTATAATATATTATATAATATAATAACGCCAAATATAACACTTACAATAAATATTTTGAATTTGAAAAAAAAATGTATCCTAAGGTCACGCCTAGTATATTTGTTTCCACTGTAATTAATTAAATCTTTAGATTTGTATATAAAGAAAGCTGTATTTCACTTTCAACTTCACATAATTAAATATATAAAACACAGATATCTAATATACAAAATGTAAAATAAACGCTTTTTTACCTTTCTTTGGCACTCAGAGGCATTGGAAGTAGGATCGTCAACAAACAAAATAATATGTCCAAGCGACATTTACAATTTCGACATTGACAGTATAAACGTAAACAATATAAATATTACATTAATTTATTTTAATTAAATGTATATATTTGTAACACAAATATTTTTAATAAATATTAACTTCCCGCACCCCCTCTCCATATAAACTTTAACTATACCGTATATCACTCTTCAATGCGGGACATCCGCAGCCAACTACAAATAAAAAAGACTGGCGATGCGTCGTCAACTCCGAGGACTAAGATGAAGTATCTAACGGCCCGTAATTATACTGGCTTTCTATACGCGGAAATCAGAACACAGCAGTGCAAGCTCTGGGTGATACCTACCGAGGCAGAAACGGAGTCTTTCATCCTAGAAAATCCTTTTTAATCTAGTCTTTTAATGGAACGGTGAACAATTTCAGTTTTCACAGTTTTTTTCTCAACTATTTTAAGCTACTTCTTGACTGGAAGAGAGGAATTAAGTCATACAATCCCTGCGCACTGTTACTTTACGCTTATAACTTTTTAGCTGCAGCTATGTGAAAGCTTTAGCGCGAATTGGTCTGATCGGCAGAATATCCCGCTTGGTTTTTTTGCTGATACTTCCCAGGACAGAGGTTTTCCTAACCAGTGGTAAATTAAAAAAGTGACTTTTAATGAGTATTATTTATAATCTATATTGAATAAAACGTTTCTGTTTCTGTTTCTCTCAGCGTAAAAAAAAGCGTACGGTAAGCGGCTAGAACTTTTAATAGAATGGAATAATAAATTCATTAAATTTAATAAAATAGAATTGTTAATGATGCACTTGATCTTAGTTCTCAATCCGAATAATCCAAATTCAATGGAATTTGGGTTTTTAATCAAGCACGGACCTCAACCATCTCTTACCGTCAAAGGGAATATGTTGTTTTTAAAAAAGTAATTTAAGATTTTTGTTTAAATTCATTTTCTCATTATTAAAATCAATAAAAACCTGTTAAATGAAGATTATATTTAAAGAGGTACTTTGTAATAAACCAAATTTTTAAATTGTTCAGTTCGGAGTGAATAAGTAAGTGATAACACATTTACAAGTCGTAATCGCATCTATCCTCCATCTTTCTTTCCCTAAACCCTTCTTATTTTAAATTAACTTCAATAAATTATCCTCATACGTTTCAAAGCATATCTGTGCGTCTGCCCGACGAAGTACATTCTTGTCAACTTTTAATCCTTTTGTAAATGTGTCGTGATCATTATTAAAGTGTGTCAGGCGCGTCATCGAATAGGCGGGCTTATTCAGGCAATCAAATTCTTGACAAGGTACACGACCTGTTTGAGATCCGAGGACTGGAGTCGCATGCGTGTGCTCTGCGCACGTGGGAGTCAAACTAATGTAAATGCGCGTTTATACGTGTTTGACAGACTTGGATAGAATTTAATTGACCGAAGGCGATTTGTTTTTAGATATGAATGAAGGAATACAGAATTGTAGACGTGACATAGCGAAAGATGCGTTTAAAAACCATTTATACGTATACTGTACACTTTTCTCTTGTACCTTTTGTCACTTTCTTTGCATATGTATTTGTATTTAACGGTATTTTGGATATAATTTATATACATTTATAGAAATAAAATGTTGATAATGTAAAAAAATAAATGTTTGAGATTAACAGACTTAGACATCGTATGACCAATCATCATCAAAGTTTGCATATAATATATTCATGGTGAAGTTTTTTTGTTATGTGGTTTGTTGACTCACCACTAGATGGCGCTGCAAGACGTTTACGCCTTTTTTATCTATTTTTAAAATTAGTAGGTTTTAAGAAAATATTTAATATTGTTGCAAGCCGAGATTGATGCCACTAGCGCCATCTAGTGTTGGGGTGCAGAGCGATGAGAGCTTTCTAGAAAATGCCATGCATGAACTTTTCACCAACAGCGCTATCCAGTATCTAATAGAGGAATTAAGCTTTCTAGAAAAGTCCACACTCGAATTTTCTACATCTAGTCGGTCGAGACCGATATTTGCTGGAACATTCTGGATGTTTTGGTGGAAAAGGGCTATATAAGGTCGTTAAGGCCGCAACCGGGGTAGTACCGAATTGGCAATACGAGCGAAGCTTTCGGAGCAAAGTAAGGTAAACTAAAGTATTAAGTGTGATTAAATATTGGTGTGATTTAAGTTTTAATTGGTGTTCAGTAATTAAATTGTCAATTTGGGTAATTCAATCGGGCAGTTTTACTGTCACGTACCTTAAGCTCGTAACAATATAAATGATTTAAGATTTTTACGTCCATAAATTAGGCATATACGAGTAGGTTCGTCGGTTATGGCACATAAGAAATAAAAGTACTGCAGGGTACTTTTAATTTGGCCCATGTTTAATATATTGCCAATTTTGTCGACAAACTTCCAATCTAAAGCGTCTCTTGCCGACTCTAGTATTAACTATATATTTGACTGTCTCGTTGATCTATTGGTCGTAATTGCGGTTGCGGATCTAGATGTCCTGGGTTCGAATCCCACGTCGGGCCAAAATCAGTTATTAGGTTTTTCAGTCGAGAGATTCTCAGAAGCAGCCCAGAGTCAGTAATCACCCCCCTGCCTCGGAAACCACGTAAAGCCGTATGTCTTGAGTTTATTCTCTCTGTGGTCGTGTTTGAGTGCTTTCTCATCGGACTATTTAAGTTGTGAGAATAGAGCGTGCACTTATGCTTGCTCATACACTTGAGAGCTATAATCCTGTCTTGTTTTGATGGTTAATCTCCGTTGAGATCCGTCTGGAGGACATTGTGTACTATCTAAATAAAATTTAAGAGAAGACAAAACATAACACAACATAACAGTAGTAAAAGTACCACTGGTCGTAAATGGCCGTCACTTCGGAACGAGCCTCCGTAGGCCTCGTATCAACCAATCCACACGAATGTTGCGGCTATCGAGGCACGCTATCGTGAGAAGTGACGGTGGCTCATCCTTAATCGTTCCGATCCTATCGCATACGGGTCGCTTGGGGTTACCAGCTTACAGATGTTCAATTCTGGGACACAGAACCTTAACTATAGTGATTACACAAAAACGTTTGTGTTCATTTTTACAGTTATTTGATTAAACAAAAACAAAAAACAAATTATTGGTAAAAAGGTTAAATTTCGTTTTATTCGTAATTTAACGTTATTAAAACTAAAATTAAAATGGAAAATCAACCACCGGTCAAGAAACTACTAATAGAAGTAAATTTAAGTTATATGATGGAGTTACAATTCATTTATGGTTGTGTCAACCAGCTAATGTTGCGTGAATACGTACGCTGTCGTATCCTATCGTCACTATTATATCACTTTCTTGCCTTAGTATTTTCGTCATCATCATCAAAAGTATGTTATATAACTACTAATTTTTTCTAATTTAGTGCACCCTACCCGTCAATCTTATTTTTATTTTCATTAATTTCCTCTTCTGGGTTGTCTGGAAGAGATTGCTAT
>DWHP01008786.1:0-10431 GCA_018247895.1 Parnassius honrathi | reverse complement strand
CCTGGTAAGACATGCAGGAAGTCGATGGATGCAGGTGACTCAGGACCGTGCTTTGTGGCGTACCTTGGGGGAGGCCTATGTTCAGCAGTGGACTTGTGAAAGGTTGCCACGATAATGATGATGGGTAGTCATATATCAGTTATAGTTATAGCTTCGGTTTTAACAAAATATATTCGGTTATATTTTGTTAAAACCGAACCCTCCTGTGTGCAGCCATTGGATCAACATCAGATGATGATGATGATGATGATAGTTCTAGAGATATCCTCGCACATTTCCTCCACGTCCTCATGGGCATGTGCCGAGGTGGTTGCATAAATCTGTATGACCTTCAGCGAATACCGTTTGGTAATTCCGAGTATCAGGTACGCAAATTTCGTCGACACACTCTTAATCTTTACAACATTGTTGTCGAGAGAATTGCTTAAGTTAAATCCGACACCTCCTTGGGGCAGATGGTCGCCCTCCCGGTGACATAACAAATTGCCGGACTCGAGGATTACAGGAGGATGCCAGCGCAACTTTTCTACCTCTTCTTCCAATTCCAGGTTCTTCTCGTCAGTCCCCAGGGTGTGTGTTTGGTTATATGTTGCCAGGTCAAGTCGTCTTTGGTGGTAACCTAACCTCCACCGAAGATTTTTAGCACCCTCTGCCCCGCCGTAACCATGGACGCCACCGTAGCCGGAAATAGCGGAGCCGCCCGGGAGTGGTGGCTGTTTGTTTGTGTCGTTGCTATAGTTGCCACGCTTGGCGAGCGAGTCTTTTTATTGTATAATTGCTCTTATCAAGAAGATGCTGCTGCCTATCTCCTGCCTGTCTCCCTCTGTCGCCTCTTGCGACACCAACGAGATGATATGGGGTAATGGATATTCTCAACCGCCACTACACGGCTACTTAAATACTCTGCGTATGTCGACTATGTGGAAGCTTTTGGTTTCGTCGAAATTTGGACTGTGCTAAAGTCCCTTCAGCTGTGCCAAACCGACTATCGGGATATAGAAGTGCTGAATTGTTTGCAAACTACAGCTACGATGGCTATCCGAGTAGAGTAACTTATTACCTACGAAACCTATCCAGCTTCAGAGAGGTGTAAGACAGAGTAACGTTATATCCCAGGAAATCTCCACCGCTGCTTGCAAAAGCTTTTTAAGTTACTGGACTGGAAAGGATAGGTTATCAACTTTACTATAATAAAACTATTAAAACGAGTGCTTTTCATTAATTTTTTGTTCCTAACGAATGTACTCGATCGAAGTTTCAAGATCGAATTCCATTTGATTTTAGCGTCTAGTCTACTCCCGACAAAATCGAGTTCTGAATCAATCGAATTCTTCCTATCCACGACTTTCACTGCCACCAGGGCGGCGCAACTGATGAACGAGGTGAAGTATTTGACATATATCATAGCGAGTAAGTTAATAATTTGTTAGAAAAATATAGGGTGTGGAGTATAGAGGATAGAGGTAAGGAGGACGATCTCCCGTAGGAGAAAAGTTGAAAATGTGTCTATGTGTAAGCAGTAAATAACAGTTCAAAAACTCTCCACAACATCGCTCGAGTAGCTACAGTGTATGATAAATCGCCGTATAAATCACCGTAAAATGATTTGAGAGTGATTTTGAATATAAGAATTCTGAAAGCAATAAAATAACTATCGTTAAAAGAATTGTGGTGAAAGTCTGTGCAATAAAAAAATTATAAAAAGTTCTTTATAATTTACACTGTAGCTACAGCGGTGCCTTTTCTATTCTCTATAAGCGCTAAATAAGAATATATCTTTTATATTCTTATTTAGCGCTTTTCTACGGACATTTTTTTATACAGTCTGTACTCCTTACCTTTACACTCCGTAATATAGGGGTTAATGTTTATTTCTGTAATATTAGCTCAATTTCATATTAATTAGATGAGAAATGAATAGACTAAACTACAGATATTACAAAGGGTAGAAAAATTAAAAAGAGTAAAAATGTACGAAAAATTATAGAGTAAATCACAGTAGTATAATAAGTCCATGAGAGCAAACCATTAAATAAATGTATTGTTTTTTGTATCAACATTATACTCTAGAATCTGATAATTTTTTATTTAAAATAAAGTTAACTTCTCAATTAAATTAAGTTATATAACAAAAACTTATGTACAGCACAACAAACTTTTGTCACACTTGAAAATGAAGTAGGCATATTACATGTAAGTAATTATTTTTTACAATTTTATTTAATCAACCATTCTCTATAGATTCTATGTGTGAGCCAAAAAGTTTAATAAGTATAGTGCGAGCTACCAGCGTTGTATGAGGGCTAATAATCTTTCGCTCATCAGATGTCGCTAGTTGGAACTACTGAGGAAGTGATGGCTATTTTTATATTTTACACCACACAGTGCCACATCATTGTTAAATATTGCATTTCAAATAAAAAAAATTCGGATTTTAGTTACTTAAAGAAATAGTTTACCTCTATACCATAAAATATCTAAACCTACAAAATTTAATAATAAAAAAAATCACTTAACCTAAATAAACTTTAATCATCATACAGTCCCATTCCTCGCGGTATAGTGCCAAGAACGCAGTCCGTGGTTCCTCGCTGCATGGCCATATTTAGCTTTTCAGCATGAGAAGAACCAGACCAATTATCACTAGCGGCCACAACATGTGTCTCTATAGCCAATTGCACAAATAAATAGTCACCTCTCCCTCTCAGAGACTAACTCAGTTTCATTGCCTTGACCGACCCGCCTCTAAACGTAGTTCATCAAAGTATCTATCCACGTAGCATCCCACATTAGGGCTATGTCTTTCTCCCACTAGGGCTTTGACCAAAATCATAGCATCAGGTTTTCTGCCATCGTCTATATATTCTTTAAGATATAATAATATATTACATTCCATAACTCTAATTCTAAGTAGGTACCTACGTACCTAAACAATGTTTCAGTGGTTTTTTTTATAATATATGGGTAACAAACGCACACAGTCCACCTGATGGTAAGTGGTCGCTGCAGCCCATAGATAACGTGACCATACGTTCCACTTAAGGCGGGACGGTCCCGATTTAAAGTTTTTATATGATTCTAAGTTCTCACTCATTCTCACTTTTGATCATTAAAATATGCAAACAAATATGTGTTTTATTTTTAAAACTATAATAAAAGTATCCTGATAGAATTTTGATGGCCATTGTCAACGGAGAATAGCCATCTGCGCAGGACAGAATTATATTACTCAAGTGTATACGCAAGCACAGGTCTACCCTACTCCCGCACTCTTATAGTCCGAAGGAACGATAGTCCGAGACGACGGGAGAGAGATCAGGCGCAGGACCAACGGCTTTACGTGCTTCCGGAGGCACGGTGGTGAAACCCCGCCAATATCAATAAGTTCTAAACCAATATTCCGGGCTGCTACTAAGAATTTTGTGATGGAAAACCCAATAAATGATTCTTGGCCCGACTCGGGTTTCGAACCAGGGACCACATGATCAGCAATTGCCTTTACGACCATTAGACCAAGAAAGGCAGTCAAAAGTGTTATAACTATAATAACTTTAACGGCGTCCCGCTCTGAGGAAAAAATATATAGTCACTTTACCCATAGACATCATGTATCCTGGAATACGAATCAAAATGCAGATACGTCGTCACCCATGAGGACTAAGATGGATTCTTAATTTTTTGCGCATTTTTTAATTCTTTTACCATTTCAAAGAGAAACATTATTCTTTACAGTTCATTAACAACTTTATTTCCTCGCAACGATATCTCTCAAATATTACACGTTAATTAGAGCATCCTAGACTTTTTCTGCCACCAGGGCGTCGCCACTAAGGAATAAGGGGAAATATTTGATAGATTTTATAGCAGGAGAAGTTAATTTGTTAGAAAAGTGTAGAAATTAACTTTTCTTTCTTCAAATGTTAGTTATATTTTATACCAATTAGATAAGAAAAATGGATAAACCACACTATAGTTATTCCTAAAAGTAGAATTAAAAAAAGTTAAAAATGTTTTAAATAATTAAAGAATACAGTACTACGGCATTATTTTGTATAACATACAATAGAAAACGATAAAGTTATAATTAAATTAAAACGCAACTTTTCAATTATGACGACACTGTGTGATAAATTTTCCTGATATATTTACTATACTCTTTGGTGATAATCTGCGTTACAGATATTACAAACTTACAAATCATGAGTCATTGAGAGGACACTCCATATTACAAATATGTCTCCTTTATTTTTAGTCCCCACTAGCGACATCTAGTGAGTATATTATTATTTAAGCCCGCATTTAAAGTGACGCCGCTTCGTGGCAGAAAAAGTTAAGGACGCTCTCACCTCGAGATGGCGCTAATTGTACAAAAGACCTTATTTATTATAAATGTGTATTGTTAAAAAAGGCTGCAAAATTGTTTTTTATTTATATTTAATATACCTAATAATTTTTTAACTAAATCTATAACAGATTTGAATAACAAGTTTCATGCACGGGTATTTGTAGAGAAAATTATGGTAACATTTATATCAATATGGCGTAGCGTCTGGGCCAAGGCTACTACGAGCTGTCAAACGGTTGTTGACTTTTGTAGTCGCGGGTTTTCTGCGAGGTGTTTGTTCGTTGAGGTGGTGATAGTAAAAAAAATATTGTCAGTAATCTTTTTTGCGAAATATGCGTTTATCGTGATAAAAAATAAATAACCATCTGTGAATATAATAATAGTGACATAAGTGAGGTATTTTTATAATTTTGTTACGAACCTATCCTATATTAAATTTCTATAATTTCCGACGTACATCTATAATTTTGAATACAGCCTATAATTTTCGAAGTGTTATACTCTCATTTCTTGTAACTACATGCTTTTCTAAATATTAAGTTGTTAAATTTAATCAAATCGTTTTCCTGCTTATATTTATAGCAATAAATTGTATTTACAAACGGTGCAATTGTGATTTTGGGATGAGTAACGAATGTAACAGAAATGGATTTTCCTCGTATTAGTGGACAAACTTACCCCCTACTTTGAAGGTAAGATAAATTTTCTAAATATATATAAAATTGAAATTTAATTGCTTACATTTTTATAATATGTCGTTGTTTTTGTTACACGTTTGATTGCGATTATATTTGTGTAGAAACTGGAAACATTTTTTTTTAGTTACATATTTAATTTGATACGTGTTATATATTTATTACGTTTGACAATGATTTTATTATTCATGTTAAACTATCATCTAACATATTTAATACGTAATTTTAATCCCACGCAAACATTTTGTCTATTTGTAAAGAACAAAATATAAATGACAAATAGTGTTAACCAGGCAGCAAGTCAGCACTAGATCTACATTATATTAGATATATAGTTTGTTTATATACAGAGGGTATTTTTATTTACAAGTGATATGAACTTTTTGATAGTTTTAAAATTTATGATCATAATCAGTCATTGATTTATTCAATGCACTTTGTAAAACAGAAAAAAAAAAAACCAAAAAAAAAAATAAAAAAAAAAAAATAAACAATAAAATAAAATAATAAAAACTGCCTTGCGACGTAAGGCGTATTGGAAAGACTAAAAGAATAATAATAAACATAGTTAATCATGTGTAATCGATACCATCTATATTATGCTTCTAATTTAAATGCAATTTGTTTGTACAGAAAAAAAAAAACAATTCCAGATGTGCAATAATTAAACCATGCAGATGCAGATGCATGTGACCTTCGCGTCGTTTTTTTCCTCTAAAGATCAGGTTACGGGCGCGGTCTTAGAAATTGCGCCAGGCACAACGCTCCGGTTGGGCGCTGTAGCAAAAAATAGGGTGACCATGTCTGAGGACTTTTCACATTTCGTATGTTAAACGTGTTAAGAAATGGTTCAAGTTCATGTACCGTTACTAACTGACTCAATTTTATAAAAAGCAAAGATATATTTATAAACTCACATTCGGAAGACTTTACGTAACCACCGTACCTTGCGACGCGATGAAATTTAAAAATATCTTATATTACAAATGGCATAAACATTACATTACATTACATTAAATATTTTATGACGGAAAAAGATGCTTTGCACTACTGGTGTTTCGTGTGTAAATATGTACAGATTGTTCGTAGCGACTGTGGATAGATTTTTTTTTAAGTTTTGTTTCCCAAAAAATGTACAATATTAACTAGGTAATACAAAAATCACTATAATGCGATCCTAATGTTTATACTTAATTAGGAGCTATTGACCATATTTCTGATTTATTTCAGAATCTTATAGTAATAGTTTTAAAAATACAATGGAGACAGCGATTTCAAACGTTTTTATTAACGTGAGATTGTTACTTGACGACGATATGAGTACTTGACGAGTTATTCCGTTTATTCACCCTAAGAAATCCACCCTAGGGTGTCGTGGGACCACCACTCGGTATCGTGGTATAATCGGAATTCGTATTTTTTTTTCTTCCGATTTCCTCTCGCGGCTGTGTATAGTCCTTTATAAAAATATGATAGAAACTGATCTAAGATTACTTAGTAAACATTAGCATACTTATAAAAATGCGGGCGTACTTCTTGTTTAAAAGTTCAAAACTGTAACACTTAATTATTCAATTACATATCATTCGATGTGACATAATTTACGTCGTTTTGGACATATTTTGTGATGAAATGAATGTTTTACTGCAATTAATTATTTTCTATTGAGGTAAATATTTAAATTAAGTAAATAAATATATTGTCAATTATATAAAAAATATTTGACGGCATGTGAAGTTCGCCCACACGCATTGGAGTAGTGCGGCGTACACTTCCTTGCCCTAAAACTCTCTCAGAAATGAGGGGAGGTCTGAGCCCAGCTGTGGGACGTGCTCGTATGTAGGCTGCAACTTAACTTTTAATTATATAAAAACAGTATTGAAAATGTTACGGTACTTAACAAATTTCAAAATGTCTTTTAATTGAGAGACGAATTTATTCAGGATATACAAATATATCTACTCAATAATGAAATTAGGTCATTTCCTGAACATATTGCAGAATTTATAAATTACTTCTAATATTTAAAACAAAGAAGTTTAATTTGTTTAAATAATTGATTTTAAAACAAATTAAACTATCGTACGTAATTTTATTTTTGTTTAAGTTTGTGCTGAATGAATAAATTTGAAAGACAGCACAACAATCCGAGTATCATCCACCCTAGGATGGATTTCTTAAGGTGGATAAACGGAATAACCCTCCTTGACGATTTTACCTTTTTTTGCTCCCAATATTAATCTTTTAGTTATAAAGTTGAATCGTTTACCTCACGCTTACATTTGGGTAATCGCATTTTATAGCCATGACGAATTTCAGTCACCTGCGTTTAACACTCTCAAGGAGTAAGCTTCGCGTTAAATAGACAACGAGGTTTGTTCCGTTTTGCTTCATCTGTAACGGTCACACTTAAAAATGAAAACACCCGCTGTCTCGAGCTACAGATGGAAGCCCTACGTTTCACGCTCCCCCAACCTCGCGGCATCTCATCTACCTTTGAACCAAGAATTAAAGCGTATCATTCGCACCGTGCTCTCATAACTTTCCAAATTAGAACCAGTGCTAATTGTAAGATACAGTTTAAGCGGCAACTGGGACACGGATCGCTGCTCGTGGATGGGAAAGTGTGCAAAAAATGCGTTAATTGTATATTTACTTAAATTAAACAGTGTTGGAATCGTGGTTAAAGTCATAAGTACTTAATCTTATCTTGCGGATACGGTTACAGTACCTTTCGGTTTCATTTCTCGACGCTTTTAGAACTGTATAATTGTGTTATATTATTACTTTTACGTGGTAGACCACGCTGCAGCTATATTATGGTTGTAGCACGAAGGGGTCGGCTCGACCGCGGAAGGATCACGCTCTCACGGAATTACCAGCGTAAAATAGCAACTTAACACTGCTGTGTTTTGTATGGTGAGTGTAGAGATCCGGAGACCCTTTTTTACTGGGCACGAGGAATTCCATCTTAGTCCTCAGGGCTGACAACGCATCTGCATTTTGATTCTTAATCGTAGATAAGTGTAGGTGTCTATGGGCCACAGCATCTACTTACCGTCAGGTGGACTGTGTGCTCGTTTGTCACCCTTATTCTTAAAAAAATGGCTTCATGCATCTGTCTTGACGCAAGTTCTGACAAATTTCTCTCACTTTTTTGTAAAACGAATGGCAAACGAGCCACAACCTGACAGTAGGTAGCTACTGGCTGCTGCAGCCTTTGGATACTTGCAATTAATTTCAAATCAAGAAAACGAGATGATGTGTTTTACGGGCCGTTTTGCGGTAGTATGAAAACCCCCTTTTCTACCTACTTCAAAATAGGACGAGGTTCTCAATTCGATTGTATTTTGTCTATGTGTACCTCAGAATTTTTTTCTAGGTGAACCGATTGTAATGAGTCTTCCTGGTGCTTCGCGTGTGGTACCATATAAATTTGATTAGGATCTGACCAGTAGTTTTTGAATTATTCTTAATAATGTGTTTTTAATTGACTTCGACTACATTGATGATGTTCTTATTTTATTCATATTGAAGTCGGTTGTACAAAATATTTAATTTTACCACTTGTATTGTGATATTAAGATTAATAAATTCAGCCGGCTCGGTGATGCAATGGTTTAGCAATAAGTTACGGCGCTGAGAGCTGCGGATTTGAATTCCGTACATATAACATATTAAAATAAAAATTGTATTGAGAAACCCTTCCTTTTTTGACGTCGGTTGAAATGCATGAAAACTTAAAATTACTTTTCGCAATTGCATTCTTTGAAATGACTTACACGTCGAATATCGCCCCATCTTAGGTCGTCCAGTGGCGAGCGAAGCGGACAATGATGACCCAGTATGGTTACGCAGAAACCGCGCTACGTGATCCCACTCCCAATCGGCGGACTGTACACGAGAGAACGTTCCAAGGGCGCTGCGTGGCATTTCAGGTCGATGCTTGAGCCGGTGATAAATTATTGATAGTTGAAATTGTCGGAAATGCGTTTTGAATTAATTGCGATAAAAATAAATTTCATCAAGAATTGCTTACAACGAGACGCAAAAATGTCAATTTGGTGTAGTATGTATTAAGAAGTAGACGTCCGGTACTTGATTTTTTTAATTTTGTTTTAAATTTAAAAGATTTGTCAGGGTTAAGCTTACCTTATACACTATTTTTGGATTTCGGAAATGAGTTTTGAATTAGTTACGATAATATTAATTAATTACGATAGTAAATTTCACTAAAAATTGCTTATAACGAAACGCAATCACGTCAATTTGTTTATGTTTTTTTAAACACGTAGGTACTTACGGATCTATGAAAAATTCAATCACTCGAACCCTAACAATCCATTTGTGACTGAAGACAGGACTCGTATACAACAAATTGAGCCGCAGTGGAGAGCAGTCAAGAGGTTTTCCACTATCATACCAGCGCTTAGCAACCTGACTTTATATATACGATTGGTCGAATCTGTTCTAAAACCGAATCAGCGCGCCCCGACTCCACGTAGTCTCATCTGCCCTACCCCTAACTTTTATGTAAAGCCGTAGGCGCGAAGGGAGACCAGCCTCCGCCGCTACGGCTCTCACGGGTACCTGCAAACCTGCAATTTGCTACGCAAGGGCGAAGGGGCTGCATTTACCGCAGCGCCGAAGCTGTTACAGAAGTAACTTTGGGTCAATATTTCTGTGTAAAAAGTGAGGTTAAGGTTTTACAAAAAATAAGCATTACTCATAAACTATACATTTCCGCAAGAGGGGAAGGGTAGCGGGGGCTTCTCCTGCACGCAACCCCTCCCCCACCCCCGTACGCAAGTACCGGATGTCTATAGTTTTACCAAATTTTTTCCCTTTTTTTTCAAATAACGTTTGCTACTCAGTCAAATGTTCTTAAAGAGTATCCTCATAAATGATTAACTCTTTAATCGAGTAGACCATTTAGTCCGTAATTTGTTATAGATAAAATGAAGAAGTCTAAAATCTATGTAATTAAAAGTAGAATTTATCTATAAAAGTAGGTAATTAATTAAATAAACATTACTTTATATACCTGGGATACCTGTGCGGGGCACTAGGTACGTGGACATGCACCCAGTGCCTCAAAAAAAGCACTCGTAAATAATTATTTTGAACTAGATTTTGATAAGTAAAAGTGTGATTTTGTGTACTAAATGTCTGCGCATGTTGACTACGAGTGCGCCACTGAAAATTTCGGGAATCAAGAAAGTGACACAACATTACTATTTAAGAATGTATTTATTGCTTTTCAAAGTATTCTCCGCGAAATTTGACACATTTTTCCATACGATGTAACCAATCGTTGAAGCAACCATTCCATTCGGAAGTTGGGGTCTCCAAAATGGCCGTTTTGTAGGCGTCCACAGCTTCTTCAGGTGA
>DWHP01008785.1:0-10431 GCA_018247895.1 Parnassius honrathi | reverse complement strand
CCAATGCAATCGCAAATTCACATTAGATTTTTAAGTGACAGACCAATATGAGACTAGAAATATATATTTTTTATAGGATAGTGTAATAAACAAGCACAAAGTCCATCTACATCCATCCTCGATTACGAATCAAAATGCAGATGCGTTGTCGCCCGTGAGGACTTAGATGGAATGCCTCGTTTCCACTAAAAAGGGTCTCCGGTTCTCTACACTCACCATACCAAACCTATCTCGCGCTGGTATTATGTGAGAGCGTGATCCTACCCCGGTCGAGCCGACCCATTCTTTCTAAAAATATACTACTAATATAACTGCAGCATGGCTCTACCACGAATAAAATGGAAGAGATAATCATAAAAATAAACTATTGAATGGATTGCAACAACGAAAAGACCACCAACTCAGCAATATGCTGCAGCAGCGGCTTTTAGTCGTAACATATATACAACTTAAGCTTTTTAAATCGGAATTAAAATTTACGCCTGATGAATTTTATCGGCTACGTATCCTATATCTCCGATCTAATCAAATAGAGCGTCAAAAACTTTGTGTTATTCCACGCTTTACTGTTAGTTTATTTAAGTTGTTAATTGATTATATCGCTACAGCAACTTTACCAATACAATTTATGTTACACCTTTCTTTATTTCGTATGAACGACTAGAAAAAGAAATTTTTTATGCACGTTACAAAATGTAAAGAGCAATCATTATTCATTGTCGCAGATCCGATAGCTACTTAGGCATAGATTATCTGTAATGAAATTATCGTTTCATGGATTTTATAAAACCTTATCGTGCAATATAGAACACTTCACAGATACTCGTGCACTATTAAAGTCTTTCAGTATTGGATGATTAACACATTCGTGTCATGATTATCTTTAAATAATTCTTAAGTATGCTGTTAAATACAATGACCTAATTAAATCGTTTGCAAACAATGTAAATATACAATATATATATATATTGTAGGAAGTCGACTGCTTTGAATAATCAGACCGATTGTTTTGCAGATGCTTTCCTAGAAACATGTGTCATAAATTATGCAATATTGCAATATTTAATAAGGAGCCGACTAGCGTACTGCAAAGGAACTTTTGAAGCGCAAAGACACAAAAAAGCTATCAATGGAGCCGCGAGCGAACCCAGAGCACATTAGATATTGTTGACAAAACTTCCTTCTCAATTAATATGCATCGGCAGGTAATGTCGCGGACGTGCGCCCGCGCCGCAGTTGCCGCCACCGCAACACAGACCATATTTTCGCATGCGTAACACATCCATGCAAAATTTTAGGCGGGATGCGTTCGCTGATGTAATAAAAGCGTCCAGTAAAAGTAGCCATACTTTCCAACCTCGCCTCTTTGTCTTCGCAACACGATAACTTTAAGTTAGACAGGGAAGGAGACGTTAGCTTCGACGCGTTTGGACAATGCACATCGCATTCGGTGAAAGCTGGTTTTGACGACCGCCGGCGCACATTCCCACGCAAGGTATGCCCGCGGGAGCTATGTCGGCAATTTCAATATTACGGCTACTTAAAAACGTGAGATGTAGGTAGCAAGAAAGCCCGTGTGGGCTGTAGCTCGGCGAAATTCAGATACACTGAATCCACTCAGAAAAAATCTTATAATTGAGGGGCGACATTTTCTCGTAATTAAATTGTAGCTGCTTACAACGACCCAATGAAACGGCTGTAATTAATAATTTCATCAGAAAACAACCGAATTCAATATGGAGGTACAATGCCAATGAAAAATCTCAATTTGTCTCATAAAGTGGAGATTATGTGCTATAAAAATGTCTTACGGTTTTTTGTACAAATTTGCGTGCTTACATGCAGAGCAGTGATTCCGGGCAACACTGTACGCTATCGCCCACGACGTCCAGTGCAGCGGCCATTCCCATGTCGGTTACGAAAAATAATATTCAAATGGATTCACGCGCGCGCGCCTCCGTCCGAATTTTGCAAGCTCTTTTGATGCGCCCGCACCGATTCCGGCAAATCCGTCGCGTCGGAAGTGCGTGGCGCGCGTCGCCTGTCGCCGCTGTCGATGTCTCGATATGCTCACATGAAGTCGTTGACCTCGATCAGAGCCTTCAGAAATAGGTATCACGGACCGTTATTGGTAAGATCGATAATATGAGGAAGATGTTCTGTAGGTTTGTTTTAATTATCATCTAAACTTAGATTGGCTAACAATGTTTCCATGAAATACCGTTTTTGATTAGATTTTAGTGTAATACTAAAAACAGCTAAAAAGACAAAACTTGTTAGGTTCCAGACATCTTACTAGGTCAGACATATAAAACCACTATTTTATTGAAAGCAGGCTGCTCATGTGAACTACAAAGTTAACATTTAATAATATAAAAAGTAACGTTTGTGCAAATTATCGACATTAGGTATTCCCCTCACTAATCCGCATGATACGTATACGGTCACACAATGCACTTATTATTCGACAGTTCAGTTTCTAAGTAAAGTGCATACAAGTTCAGTAGGTACGACTCGAAAATGACGTGCACGTCCTTCCATTGTTGAAACCGTAACCTTTAGTTTTAAAATAGTTAATTGGTATTTAAAACGGATATTAACTAATATGATAAAAACCACCGAAACTTACATTACTTGTTATGAAATAAATGTCACATTAAATAAGTGATATTTATTTTAAGAAAATTACTTAAATTGTTAAATTAATTTGGTAATATAATAACTTAGTGTTAATAATATTACAGTATGTAAAATCAGTAATGATTTAAATATAATATTAGTGGCATATTTATTGCAAACACTTAAACAAAATGTCGGAGCAAAGAATTCCATTTTTTTTTTCTTGAAGTTTACAATTATGAAAGAACAATTTATCATACATATCTGGTTTTAAGGCCGAAAGCTCACAAAAGATGTTTTTGTTTCATACTTCAAACGTGTCGGAAAGTCGAAACAGAGGGGATTCTGTTAAAGCAATTAGATGAATCTTTCTTGTAAGTGAGGTAGCTTACCTGCGTTTTATGACATTTCTGACGATGAATGAGAAACTAGCCGTGTACCGCTTTTGTTTATCCAATTACGTCAGTTAAATCTTCGTACACAATATGGTTACAAACAGGATCATCAGTTTAACGGTAATATCTCAAGGACACTTCAAAAAGGATCTATCTACCTGTTTCCCAACAACTTTGTTAAAAAAATATAAGTATACAAAGATATAAACATTTTAATGCTATGTGAGATAATGTGTTACAAAAAAACTGATATTAAAATGCATAAGGATCGCATTTTATAATAAATTAAACACTAATAAGTGGAAACGTATTCTAATTATTTTAATCAAAGTGGTCTTCATGCAGCAATCAAAGCCAGTCAATCTACTGCTGGATAGTAGTAGTAGATGTCTATAGATCAACGAAGCTTTATCAATCTCTATAAAACGGAAATATAGTCAATATTTAAATATTTTGCCAAGTAATTATGAGTTTCTGAGAGACTACATATTTGTGCCATTTGATGTAGAAACTATCGATCCGATCAGATCGGATCACGTACGGTAAAGTTTCTAGAGAAACTGAATCCAGAACTTATCATCGTCGCTGGTGATAAGAGGGCTGGTTATTTTCTCGCTTAAGTTCTAAGTATAGCCCTTCAGAGAGGCAACGCTGCCAGCGTTTTTGTCACTATCCCTCGTGGACTGTATCTCAAATTAAAGGACTGTGAGATCATTTTACTTTTATGTTTATTTAATCAATTAAATAAAAATTGATGATCCTACATTACGGTACGTTTTAAATAAGTAGTTAAAATAGTTTCTATATCTATTTATTTTTAATTTAAAAAAAAAGTTCAATCGTAAAATGATCGTTACGAAATTCGTCTATAGAGTAATTGAGGAAAATCATCATTCATCATTACAGCCCTTCACAAGTCCACTGCTGAATATAGGCAGCATTCCCCCAAGGACTGCCACAAAGCACGGTGTTGAGCCACCTACATCCATCGACTACCTGCATGTCTTACCAGGCCGTCACTCCGTCTAGGGGGGGTCGCCCTACACTACGCCTACCGGTACGAGGCTACCACTCGAGAACGTTTTTCCCCATCGGTTGTCGTTTCTTCGAGCTATATGGCCGGCATATTGCCACTGCAGCTTATTAATCCACTGGGCTATATCGGTCGGTTCTGCTGTGGATATCCTCATATCTAAGTTTATCACGCAGAGAAACATAGCCCTCTCCATAGCTTGCTGAGCGAAGTCGAGCGTCCTCATACGGCCAGCAGTGTAGGACCACAAGTCATCACAACAATCTCGTTTTCAGGTTTTGAGGTATACCTGACAAGAAGATGTGTCTTAATTTCCCGAACGGTCCCAGCCGAGTTGGATCCGTCGATTGACCTCTCGGTCCAAATTGGACTTACTTAGTCGGAGTATTTATCCCAGGTACTCGTCAACAACTTTGAGTTTAGTGTTCCCAACAACTACCGGCATAGCTGGGATATGGACATTACACATGACCTTTGTTTTGTCCATGTTCATCTTAGGACCTATCCGTTGGAAAACACTATTGAGGTCATTGAGCATAGTGCTTAGGTTTGTGCAGCAATTGTGCCATAAGGACTATATCGTCGGCAAATCGAAGAGGAGTGATCTATTCGCCATTGATGTTAATACCGTATCCTTTCCAATTCAGTAGCTTGAAAATGTCTTCCAATGCAGCGGTGAAGAGTTTTGGGGATAAAACGTCACCCCGTCCTACGCCTCTCTGCAGTTGGATAGGTTTTGTACTCTGGTTCTGTACTCGGATAGCCATCGTAGCCCTACTGTACAAACACTTCAGCACTTCGATATGCTGACAGTCAACTTGGCTAAATCTCGCTCAGACTGACGTCCGGGATATCATAGAATAGTGACGGATAAGACTTGCTCTTGGATCGTTACTCACACTTGCGATTGAGGAAAATGTTTCATTTTTATTGTCAAGTTTAAAAACGGTATTTTTATTTACGTAAACGTATGTGATTATTAACTTCAAAAAGACAAACAAAAAATTTACTGCTATTATAACTAAAAATCAAGGAGTGTTTTCAAATCTGTGGACAAAATAATTAAATATTTTAATAACATATTTAATAAGTAGAAAGGCGCAAAATGTAAAAGTAGCTTTTCATATAGATTAATACGTTTATTAATTATGTGTTGCTCATTCCAGGAAGCAGTAATGCAATAATTTCAACGTAATAAGGACGAGGGGCGAAAACAAACGGAATCGTGTTGATTTCACTTTCGTTGTTGGGGTGATCTATCAATGCGTGAGCGCGCTTACATCTTGCCGGGTCTGGAAGCTGCCACGAAACACAGATTAGAGTTCGTTCACACAGGATTTTATTCCTCTGCATGAGTATCGATGCGCGTATCGGTGCACGGCTCTTACTCATTTGTTGTTGTAATTGTAAAAGGGATGGCGGATGAGATAAGTGGGTCGATGACATTTGGCTCCGGCCGACGATTATTACGATTATGCAGTTTGTGCATTGAACTTTACTACGAGCTTTGATATGTGGCAGCTTTGATATAGCACTTGGCTACTTCAACTTTGTTTATTTATGTGTATATTGTTTACGAAACATATTAACGGACCATTTAAAATATTGCGATTGAATAAAGTTAACACAAGATATAAGACAAGCATCTCTAAATATAAAAATCTATGTCTGTCTAAATGAGGTATCATAACTGACCAAACTTTGAAACACGACTAAAACGATCAAATTCCAAATTTCAAGACGCAATCATTTATCAATGAAGGTGTCAACTACACATATTTAATTAGAGTACAAAAGATATAATATTTATTCTAAAACAAATAAACACTATCTTATTTACTTCACAAAAGGTAATAAATGTATAAGAAATATAATAAGATATCTTCACGAAAAGAAATATCTGCAGTTACAGCGATATTGCTAATTAGCTATCAAACTAACATGCAAGCAAATTTGCATGAAGAGTTTCCTACACAATACATGAGTTTCAAAGTTTCGAAAAGTTAATTTCTACCTGCCTTTCTAACTTTTTAATAAGCGTGTCAAAACACTTTGTTAAATCAACAAAATTACATACCTGTTTTAAGATTTTGTCGAACAAATCACGAATACGTAAAATACAAATTCAATCATAAAGTATAACAAGTAGCATATTGCTATACGTATTACATAAAAAAACGAAATAACTAAAATATAAAAGTATAAGGCACACTTAATTTCGACAAAGCATGAAATAAATTTAAAAAAGCAGGAAATTAATGGGGTGAATGGATAACCTGGTAATGCTATCAGAGAGTATTGCAAAGTACAAGACCATAAAAGGTTTTTGTAAAATATTGGAAATGTTGTTGTACGTTGTTTTTAAACAACAAAAACTCCTGCTACTATACATATTACGTACCAAGTTTTAAACTTTATAAAGAAGAATTTTATGACAATGATATTTTCTTTACTTATTATCCTTTTATACAAATACACATAATATTATATTATTGTCGAAGGAATATCTGCCTAAACCTGCTAAATTTAAAAACCCAATCAACTGTTTGTTAGTAACACACGACAATTCCCATGTAGGAGCGATAGCAGTGGAATCTATCAGCGCGATACAAACCAATATTACCGCTATCGCATCCGCTGCCTCGAAGCGATAGGCAGACGATCGTTCCACGATGCCGAGTAATCTATTGTTATAAGGGCTATAGTACACTGACTAGTGCGTGCATACCTCAATGTTTCAATAATAAACATGTCACTTAAGTTCATGATCACATGTCCATAAGAATCATGTTTTTTTTTTAATAGGATATAGGTAAAAAACATGTACACAGCCCACCTGGTAGTAAGTAGTTGCTGTGGTCCATAGACATCTACATCTATACTCAATTACGTATCAAAATACAGAGGCGCTGTCACCCGTGAAGTCTAAGATGGAATGCCTCGTTTCCAGTAAAAAGGGTCCTCGATTCTTTACACTCACCATACGAAACACGCTTATATTTTGTGAGAGTGTGGTCCTTCCCCGCTTGTGCCGACCCATTCGTGCTACAGCTATAATATAGATGCAACGTGGCTCTAACACATAGAATATTATTATATTATATTGTATAATAGGTGCATAATATAATACACTGGCATGCCATAAAATATCGAAATAAGTTTTAAAATATTTTCCGTTTTTGTTTGCTATAATTTTCAAAACTCTGTTTAGAGGCGTAAAGAACTAAAAATATTTTAATAATATAGGTATTTCATATTAAACAATTTAGCAACTGACATGTAAACGCTCTCCATTCTCAAATGGCTATCAGCCTTAGCCGAAAATAGGAATATTTGTATTCGATAGCGTACGACGAAGCGTGCGACTATTTGACGGGAATCCGACTCTTGTGGCCACTACCGGACAGCACATGATCTTCTGTACCTAAATACTCGTTCATTCATTGTTTTAAGAGCTCATGCCAATTTGATTTAAGGATTTCTTTCTTTTTTTAAATATATTGAATGTGTTTGTTAAATTGTAACTCTTACATAATAGATATTTTAGACTTGATATCGACAGCGTGATTTAAAGTAACTACATATTATAAAATCAATCCTCACACACATAAAATAAATGTTGCATCATCATCATCATCATCAATACAATCCTTCTCAAGTCCACTGCAGAACCCCCCCCCCCCCCGCAATAAATGTATTTTCTTAAGTTATATTTATATGTTAGTATCGAACTATAAACAAACTCTTCATCAAATGTCATCAAAAAAGAAAGAAACTTTTATATGGAAGTCAGAGTGAGAAGCGAGTAAGTCCACAGGCAACCGAATGATAGTGGTTGTTGTGGTTCTTAGACATCTACAATTGTCTATCCTCGATTCAAAATCAAAATGCAGACGCGTCGTCATTCTTGAGTTTTTTTTTTTTTATAGAAGCCAGGGTGACATACGAGCACACGGTCTATCTGATGCAAATGCGTTATTATGCGTCACCCCTGATGACTAAAATACGAAATGCAGCATAATTGTGATTATAATCGAACCGATCGAGCTAAGCGTTCGTGTGGGAGCCATAATACACCTGGAACGTGGCTCTACCGCATTTAAGTAGTACCTACATAGATGAAATGCTGCGTTACCTGTAAAAGGTTCACCGGTTCACAGCATTATGTTACTATTATATGCGTCTGCTTAATAGATTACATCACCTTGGAAGCAATACATTTCGTAGGTGTTGTAAAATTTATGTGGTAGAGCCACGTTGCAGCTATATTAACAGTATACATGTAGCACGAATAGGTTGGCTCGACCGGTGAAGGACCACGCACTCAGAAAATACGGCGTCAAATAGCAGTTTAACGCTGCTTGTTTCGTATGGTAAGTGTAGAGAACCGGAGACCTTTCTTACTGGAATAGAGGCATTCCATCTTAGTCCTTACGGGTGACAACGCATCTGCATTTTTTTTGTCGTATTTGAGTATAGATGTAGATGTCTATGGGCTACAGTAACCACTTACCGTCAGATGCTCGTTTGTCACCCCTATCCTATAAAAAAGGCGACTAAGTGTAATTCAATAAAGATCTCACGGCTTCTGTTAGTTGGCAGTATAACCATCACGATTACGCCAGACGAGAAAAGAAAAGAAAAGAAAATACTCATACCAGTAACGGGGAGCAGCATCAAATATGAGGAACGATTGGTACAGCGATCAGCATACATACCACGGAAGAGGAAATTTTATTTAAGCTTATTCGTACTTATAGTTACTTACTAACGCAAAAACTATACGATCACAATTAAAAGGGTTATCAGTCATTCTTTCAATTATGAAATACTGTAAAAGTGACTGACATGTGACATCTTAATATGCATTGACTTAAGCTTCATAATTAAATAAATACAAAGTACATGAATAAACCACAGCTACACACAAAGTACATGAATAAACTACACTGCAGCAAAACAACTTTAACTTAACGACAACACGATATTATAGAATTAGTAATTTCTTGAGATGATAAGCAAGACTCCCAGAATATTAAGACAAAATAATTTCTAGATTAAGAGATTGTTACTTCTAGGCTGCGACCGCGGTGATTGCAGGCTGGGGTTATAGAGTCAATTACTGGCGCGAGTCGCCTTAGCCATAGCCGACATTCGTGCCTCTAAAACGTCCATTAATCAGACGCACAGATTCTAAATATAGGCACTTATGCTATCAGAGATCCCGGCTGATGTCAGCAGTATACTCTACAACTTATTTAGGGCGAACGTTGAAAGGATTTTCAATTTTGCGAACGATACAATGAACCTGCAAGAGCTTTTTATAACAATAGTAACCTTGACCTATAAAAAAATGTATTCATGAAAAATTGTGTAATTTAGACCGTTTTAAAACTAAAACATAATGTTGTATTTGTTTCTTCGTTCATCATCATCATCAGTACAGCTTTTCACAAGTCCACTGCTGAACATAGGCCTCTTCCAAGGAATGTCACAAAGCATGGCCCTGAGCCACCTGTATACATCGACTTCCTGCATGTCTTACCAGGTCGTCACTCCATCTAGAGAGGGGTCGCCTTTACTACGCCGGTACGAGGCTGCCACTCGAGAACCTTTTTTCCCCATCGGTGGTCGGTTCTTTAAGCTATATAGCCGACCCATTTCCACTTCAGCTTACTAATCCGTTGGGCTATGTCGGTCACTCTGGTTCTTTTTCTTCTGCGGATATCCTCATTTCTAAGTTTATCACGCAGAGAACCCCCGAGCATATCCCACAAGTAAATATTCTAATCCATATTTTGCAAAATTTTGTTAAAGTTTTATTTAATTAAAAAGATACTAACCATGTTTTCTATCTACTATTCGAAAAAGATACAACGGAATGAATTATCCGCTTTGGATAAAGTTTTAGGGTATTTAATTGAATAACAATCCCTAAATAAGAGGGTGGTTATTTTTAAGATTTGTAATCAAGTCCTTTTTTTATTTCAATAAACATTTTAGGTTTGTTTTGCGGTATAGTGGTCACGTCTCCAGGAATCGTCACAAAGATCATAATATGGCTTTCAATATATAATGGCAGATTAGTTTTTCCGTGTACGTCGGGTGTGAATTACCTAGACTAGCGGCGGTGGGAGGGGGAGGGGGAAGTTCAAGGGACAAGACATCAGGTATTGTAATCGCTAATCCACGTTTGTGACAAATCGTACCTTCGATGGCTAATCGCTTTTACGACTGAAGATGAAAGAGATATTTTTACAGGAATTGTTTTTTTAATCTTTATTTAAACCACTCATGGTCACGGGGAACTGAGGTGACTGACGTCCCGATGTCAATGTTAACCCGGAGTACCTTCAGCTTTTTAATTATTGTCTTTGGTCCGAT
>DWHP01008784.1:0-10432 GCA_018247895.1 Parnassius honrathi | reverse complement strand
ATATGACCTCCTGAGCTTACAGGTTAACCTCCTAGAACTTCTTATATTTATTTAAGTATCTATAATTACACAGAGTTATTTCGCAATAGCCGGCCAAATTTGCAGAGAAAGTTCAGAATAAGTAATATAGGCAAATGGTGACGAAAAATTAATTAAAAAAAGTATCAAACATTCTGTCCTTTTTATCTTTTAAATTTAAAATGCGTGGTAATGAATTATTTTAACTGATTTTACTGCGCACGCACACATTCATAAGGGTCGATCGCTAGGCAAAAACGTTGTTGTCCATAAATCATATTCAATTTGGGATAATTTCAAGTAAAAGTATAAGCCTTATTTACTCGTATTTTCCAAAACTGCAATAACGGTGTATCATTATTTATATATTTGTACTCAAGTTTAAATTTTGGCTACTCTTTAAAAAATAACCTTGTATAATTACAGAGAGAGATATGAAAGTTACGACAGGGTTAAAACTTATGTAGTACTGAAATGTTCGTAATATTTACCTATTCGACTGTCCTTCTTCATTCTCGTTACGATTGGAGTCTGTCTCAGTCTCCGCTTGTAGTTTGTGTTTGAAATATTCCGGCTCCTGAAACAGAAAACTATTACTTAGCAATAATAATTCAAAATGGCGATAATTTTTAATACACATCCAGTTCTGAGTTACGTTTATAGTCTCAAGTTTTTAACTTGTATATTTATAACGAAAAAATACTATTTTGAAGATATATGTTAAACATATGTATGTCGTAGGATAATTGGATAAACCGAATTTGCCGCAAAAATCTAGGTATATCGCAAAAACACGGATAATTAGAGGTTTGGTCGAATCTGTTTTAAAACCGAATCAGCACGCCCCGACTCCACGTAGTCTTGTCTGTCCTACCCCTAAAGTGTTTTTGTAAAGCCGTAGTCGCGGAGGAGGAGCAGCCCCCGCCCGCCGTAGCAAATTGAAGGCAATCGCGCGAGCTGTAGCCGGCTGAGCCTGGTCACCTGTGGCGACCAGCCTTAACCACGGCTCTCACGGGTTCCAGCGATTTGCTACGCAAGGGCAAAATGGCCCTTCCTGCAGCGTCGAAGCTGTTACAGAAGTAACTTTAGGTCAATATTCCTATATAAAAGTGAGGTTATTACTTAACAAAAAAAATCAGTACTCATAAACTATACGCCTACATACCAAAATTAAGCCAATCAGAGTTCAGTACGTTCAAAGTTGCAAAACCCCTAATCTTATTTTAGTAAGATTAAGAAATATAGCATAGCCATTGTCTAATAATTATCCGTATTTTCGCGATTTCCCTAGATTTTTACAAATTCGATTTATCTAATTATCCCACGCGACATGTATATTATGTGGACTTCGTATTACGTTCACATAGCAGCTTAACGCTTTTGTGTTACGTAAGGTTATTGTAGAGAACCGGAGACTGAGAGATTTTTACTGGAAACGAGGCATTCCATCGAATTCACACGGGTTTGCATTTTGATTTTTAATCAAGGATACCGTAGATGTCTTTGGATCATAGCATGCACTTATCGTCAGGTAGACGGTGAGCTCGTTTCTCATTCTTATTCCGAAAAATAAAATAAATAATTTTAATTCGAAACGGCGTTAGCTCGAGTGACAACCTCAATGAATTAGGACCTTGTAGGGGCCGCGCAGCGTAGGTATATTTTCATGCCTAAAACGTAGAGTAAGTCAGGCCTGGTATAAGGTACGTAACCCTCGTCGACACACTACCAATTTTTACAACGTTGTTAACGGAAGACTTGTGGACGATAAATCCGACACCACCTTGGGATAGATGGTCGCCCTCCTGGTGATAAAACAAGTTGCAGGATTCGAGGATCACCGTCTCCTCTCCCTCTCTACGAACCTTGGATAATCCTATAATATGCCAACGCAACTTGTCTATCTCTTCTTCCAACTCCAGGATCTTCTCGTCAGTCCTCAGGGTGTGTGCGTTGTATGTTGACAGGTCGAGTCGTTTTAGGTGGCAACCGAACCTCTACCGGAGATTCTTAGCACTCCCTGCCCCGCCGTTACCATGGTCGCCATCGTAGCCAGGAATAGCGGGGCCGCCAGGGACTAGTGGTCGGATCTTCGTAACTCTCATTATGGGGGGTATTTTGCCATAGTTGCCACACTAAGCGAGAGGTTAATCAACCGCAGTTGTTTGTTGTTGTACAACAACTGTTATCAGGAAGACGCTGCAGCTCATCTCTTGCCCGATTCCCTCTGTCGCGCGGATGGAATCAGGTATCTTCTGTCAGATTCCATCCACGGGATGATATGGGGTGAGGGATATTCTTAACCGCCACTACACGGCGTGTGCTTGTACCGCACGTTGTGAATTCCATCACGAGTAAATACCGACTCGTCGCACCGTCTAAGTTTTCACAATACGAAACATAAAATCTCACCATTGCTAGGTAGCTAGGTGTTCGACATTAGAATATTGGTACATGTTTACGATAATGGCCGATATACACGCGGAAACAAACAATACGACGTCACGCGGTAACTAAGCACAGGTGACTGAAATGAGGGCTCGGGTTGCCTTGGCCTTGCGCCTGTGACCCTGCGAAAGGGCAAGAACGAGGACAAAGAGGCTTAAAGAAATTCAATATATGGAGTATAAATATATACTATCAATAACTCGCAGGGAAATAACATTTTATTCAAGTTAGAAAGTAAATAATTGAGACACCGCATATTTAGAGGTTCAGCAGAAGAGAATAGCAATTTTTTCCATCTTATTGCAGATTGCAACTTAGTGAGGTCAGAGTTATCGAGATTCCATTGTATATAAAAGTGGCTAAATTGACTTAGTATTGAATAAAAAAATTCTTCCATTCCATGCAGAAATTTTTTGTAAACTCTATATAATAATAAGCAACATTGACTTGGCTTTCTGTAATTGTTAATGTAAGAATTACTGTTATTTTATGTTTCAGACCTACAATCATGGGAGGTTGTCGGTGCACATACCGCCATTGTGTGGTAAAGACAGATGGAAAGACCTATGTTTCATTATCTTGTCTTTGATAAAGTACTAAACATTTGCCAGTAGTGTGTTGCGAATTCATTGTTTTATTGCCGCTAGTAAAGTAGGTGAGTATGATTTGAATTTCGATAGTTTTTAATTGATTTACTTATTTAGTTCGAAACTTTTCTTTTCATCTTTTTAGTATGGAAAGTTAATTTCAAACTAGTCGATCAATTTCATAACATGTTAATGAATCAAAAAAATGTAAAATAACAGTGCCATAGGCTTCTACTCCGTCATTCAGTATATGTGTATATATATATATATATTACAAAACAAAGCTGGTTTGTATTACGAAAATACTGAATGAAATCCCGCCGCGAAGTTAAGAAAAGTGGTCGTATATGTGTAACGTGGTTTTCTGTACATATATAGAAGTGAAATACCACTGACTCTTACTTGTCACGAAATCTTCAAAGCTATCTCCCGATTGACTTCAAATTTGGCACATATACTCGTTTTTCCACGCAGACACCTACTAAAAAAGGATTTTGAAAACTCAACCCCTGAGGGGGTGAAATAGGATTTTATAGCTAGTATTAATACAAATATTATATACGAACAGGAATTCCGCAGGCGATCACTATCAGTTATGTTATGTTATTATTTAGTATGAACCGTGTACGCACCTGCAGCTCCCAAGCGGCAAGAGCATCATTAGGCGTGGGAGCGGGGGCGGTGCAGTGGTGGGAGTGCTCGGCGGTGGGGGTGGATGAGGAAGGACAGGAAGAGGCGGAGGGGGAGTTGGAGGGGGAGGGGCAGGGACTGGCCGCCAGGCGCAGCGTGCGCAGCGCGGGCAGCCAGCCCAGCGCCGACACCTCCGAGTCGGCCACGGGGCAGCCGCACAGCTCCAGCTCCTGGTGTACCACCACATATTTACTTTCCTTATATTAACTAATCGCCTCCAATCATCTCCTTGATTGGTTCTACACAATCACCTCTAATTAAAACCGCCTAGCGATAGCTAATCATGAGGTCTCGGTTCAGTCCAAAATAAGTTATACTGTTTTTCTGTCAAGAAACTCTTAGTAACAACCTGGAGTCAAGAAATTGGCTTTATTTTGCACCTGTGCCCCATGTAGAAAAGGAGTGGAAAAAGTTACCAGCATCCATCTTTCCATCCGATTATAACGTCTTCAAGGCGAGAGTCAATATGCCTTTGCTAGGTCAGTGAGCTTTACCATCTTTGACTGCGTTACCACCTACCATCAAGTGGATAGTAATCAATCACTAGCTAATAATGCTAAAAAATATGTATCACATACCTTCCCCCACCCACCTAGGTTTTTGTTAAGGTAAGTCAATGCGCTTTACCAACTTTTACCGCAAGAGTTCTACTTTGTTTTCAATTTTCGAGGAATATTTAACAAGACGTGTCAGTGATCTCCCATACGCTGCCCAGCCGAGTTGAATAATTCATCGTCATTTTTACAGTCCATCGCAAATTCACCGCTGAACACGGGAACATAACAGGCTGAATATAACCCTACCCAAGCAATACCATAATGCACAGTCCTTAACCATTTGCATTTGCATCCCTCGACTTCTCATATCTCTTAAGTCATCACTCCATCTAGTGGGAGCCGCCTTACACTACACTTACCAGTACGAGTTTGCCACTCGAGAACCTTCAGCTGTCGGTTCTTAAATCTATACGGTACCGAGTTAGATGATTCATCATCGTCATCATCATCATCATTTACAACTCATCACGAACACACTGTCGAACTTAGACCTTTCCCAAGGAATACCACAAATCGCCGTCCTGAGCCACATGCATATATCGACTTCCTGCATGTCTTACCAGCTCGTCACTCCATCTAGCGGCGGCACGCCCTAGACTTCGCCTACTAGTATGAGGCTGCCACGCAAAAATTTTTCTTCCTCATTGATATCTTCAAGCTATATAGCCCACTGCACTTTGTTGTATTTTTCTTTCCCACCAACCCATAAGTCAATAGCTGCATATGAGCCTTTCTCGCTTCAGGGAGAATTTTCCTACGTCCAGCTTGCGTTAACGCATGTAACAAAAGTGAATTCCATTGAAAGTAATCATACCACGAGCTCCCTGAAGCCGTATCTGGAGGCGAGGGAAGCGTACGCCACGAACTCTGACAGACGAGAGCAGTTATTCGCGAACAACCGTCGCAGAGTCCGAAGCTTGCTCAACGGCAGGAGAGAGGATGGCTCCAACCACTCACATTCGCTCACATCCACTGTCTAGAACGAAATGTACAAAATTGGTTATTATATTACCTTGATATTCTCATCCGGTAAGGAAACATAAGTAATTATAAAAATATGTAAACTGTAAATATGTGGTAGAGCCACACTGCAGCTTTATTATGGTTTTAGCACGAATGGGTTGACCGAGGAAGGACCACTCTCTCACAGCGTACCAGCCATTCCATCTTAAATCCTCAGGGGTAACAACACATTTTGATTCTTAGTCGAGGTTAAATGTAGATGTCTATGGGCCTCAGCATCCACTTACCATCAGGTGGACTATGTGCTCGTTCGTCATTTTTATTCTATTAAAAACAACTATATATTGTTACGAGCTTAGGGTTCGTGACAATAAAAACTGCCGATTGAATTACTAAAATTGATACTTTAATAACTGAACACCAATTAAAATTTAAAACACACTAATAATTAATCACACTTAACAATTTAGTTCACTTTATTTCGCTCCGAAAGCTTCGCTTGTATCGCCAATTCAAGACTGCTCCGGTCGCGGCCGTTAACGGCTTTGTATACTTTTCCACCGAAACATCTAGAATGTTCCAGCAAATACCGTAGAAAGTTCGAGTGTGGAGTTTCCAGAAAGCTTAGTTCTTCCATTAGATACTAGATGACGCTGGGGGCATAACTTTTCAGCATGGCATTTTCTAGAAAGCTCCCTTCACTGTGCTACCTGACAATAGATGGTGCTAGGGGCATTAATTATAGCTTGCAACATTATATTAAAATATATATTTCTTTCGTTAATTAACTTACTGTAAGTAGCACATTATATTTTTCTTAGGAATGTATCTTTCAGTCTTTTCTTTAATGTTACAGTGTTCATGTCTTTGAACATATCTCTTATAAAATCTATTGTGTTAAATATTAGCGGAGTTAAATATTGCATAGTTCTCTATCCATAATAGTTTCTGTGTGTTATCACATATTTACCCTTTTGCAACTTGCCTGGTACGATAATTATGCGTTATAGTTGTTTATATTTATTTATTTTATGTTGATCTAAATCAATAGGCAGATGCATTGTACACCCCTGAAAACTAAGATGGAATGCCTCGTTTCCCGTAAAAAGAGCTTTTGGTTGTCTACATCATACGAAACACAGCAGCATTAACCTACTATTAGCCTAGAGCGCGGTCTCTCCCCGGTCGAACCGAGCCATTTGTGCTACAACTATACTACTAATATAACTTCAGCATGGCTCTACCACGTGTAACGTTTACACCCGTTGTAAAATAACCAGACTGGCGACGCGCGACAATAGTAAACATGCGAAGCACCTAATACCGCGGTCGTCAATCAATCTGTTCAGTGCAACGATTTAGGCAAACATCCTTCGCACGACGGGAGAGGCCTTTGTCCAGCCGTGGACATTAGTATTTAGAATTAGGACTGCGTAGATCGAACCAAAGACAATAATTAAAAAGCTGAAGGTACTCCGGGTTAACTTTGACATCGAGACGTTAGTCATCTCAGTCCGCCGTGACCATGGGTGCTGGAAAGCACCCGAAACGTCGGGTATTAAAAATAACATAAATGAACGCGATAAAATCCGTATAAATAGTTTTAATCAATGTGTAGTGTTCGCGTAAATATAAGAAATCATTATAGAATTAGGACTAGTTTGTGCAAAAACACAGGTGCACTCTGTTCTCCCACTCTCACAGTTAGATGAGGTGCGAATCCAATATGAACAGAGAGGGACCAGGTATAGGCTCAACGTCTACGTGCTTTCTGAGGCACGAGGGTGAAACACACAACAAACTTTCCTACTCCAGCTGCTACCGAAAATTTCTTTACAGAATAATTTCATAACTGATTTTGGCTCGACCCGGGATTCGAACCCGGAACCACATGATCAGCAGTTACGCTTAAATTCTTTAGACTAACAGGACAATCAAAGGACTATGTAAATGTAACACGCGTCGTGTAACGTTACTGTCTCTCTCACTCACCCTCCTCCTGTTCTCTTCACGTTTAAGATGACATTGATTAGTGACAAGCCCCCTTTGAACGCTTATTTGGGATCGTTTCCGAATTAGTATTAGAATATAATAACTTTAAGAATTACTATAGCATTATAGTTAAGGATGCTGATTGCAAACTTGAAAAGTCGTGAGTTCGAATCCGCCATTCAACCACTATCATGAACCACTCATAACACAAGCATTTTGGGTTTACTTGGAGTAGTTAACAGGAGTATAGAAATATGTTATAGCGTTATTAGTAAACATTTTATAAAAAGAAATTTATTTTCAATTATACTTTCGACACAACCTATCAAAAGACCACTAACAATAAAAAAATATGTTATAATGTTTAATTCTATTTAGAAGGGGGCGGGTTGATTTTAAACTGTTATCAGTAGGATGTTGCTGCCCATCTCATGTCTGTTGACTAAACAATTTGACTGATTTTTGGGTGGCCCTTGGACCCTAACCTGCTGTCGCTGATAACCCAAGATTTTTTAATGATTTATAGACGCAAATAGTCTTGTCGCACAAGTATACCAGTAAAAAGTAGTTTTGACCAACGTCCTAACTCAAAACAACTTTTTTAATACAGTTGCTCAAAAAGTGGCGTATTGCAGGGACGTATAGCGTTTGGGATGTGGGCTATTACATACTCGAGCTTTTACTTTACCTTTTCCAAACTCGTGCATCCTCTTTCCCAACTGTTTAAATAATGTCCATTAAAAAGAAAAACCAACCACGAAGTTTTAAAAAATAAAAATATTCATAGAAATTTTTATGATTCATGCAAATATTCCTAAAAAGAAGCTACTCATTTCTTTCAATATCAGATTTAATGATTTGATTCAATGAGTTAGGTTAGGTTTCATTTCATTTCATGCCATTAAATTTCATTTTCATTTCATAACAATAACAAAATTCTACTGAAGACTTGGCTGTATGGGCATAGTTCCCTTTGCCTACCCAGAACGGGTGAAGAAAACAAAAAAAACTCTGCTTATATTCTTTTAAGGTTGGCGCCATTTTCCAAAAATGTTCTTTGTGAGTTTAGTTGTTTGTTGCACAAGATGAGTAATTTCAACGATATTTTATTTGAATTAACACATTACATACAACGAATTTATTGCTCGGAGAGAAGAGAAAAAGCAAATAGTTTTTCAGAAAATGTTATGTTGGCATGCTTCTCCGAACTCTCAGCAAAATTAAAACCTTCTACGTTATGGCCAAAATTTTCGATGATAAAAAGTATGTTGAAAATAAGGAACAACGTGGATATAAATGAATACCCAAAACTAAATGCTTTCTTAAAACGACAATCACAACTAAAAGGTCGAAAATATTAACATCGAATAAAGTGGAAAGGTTTTTGAACGAAGCTCCCGATGATTGTTATTTAGCCGCAAAGGTAAAATTTTTCTTTAGTATTCAGTTTACGAAATCGCAAAATACATTCAATATATTATTTAAAAAAAATATTAATCAAATCCCTTTTTTCGTAGGTTGCGCTGATTTTTGGCGTTGTTGGAGCTTGCCGCAGAGAGGAGGTAGCCGGTAGAGTAGAGGTAGTCAAGATTCCGAATACAAAAAATAAGATACCGAGAAGCTTTGTTGTTGAAGGAGATTTTCTTAGAATAGTGCAAAAATATATGAATCAGCGGTCCCAAAAATCAAAAACCAATCGATTTTTCCAAAATATGAAAAAGGGAAGTGTACAGCTCAATCAATCGAGATAAAGAAATTTGGTAATATGCCAAAAGAAATAGCTACGTTTCTTGGTCCGCCTGATGCTGAGTATTATACTGGGCACAGCTTCAGAAGGACCTCTGTTACATTATTGGCAGATTCAGGAGCCAATTTGACGTCCTTAAAGCGACTAGGAGGTTGGAAGTCAGACAAAATTTCAGAAGGCTATATTGTTGATTCAATAAACAACAAAAATAGAAACTGGGAAAAATCACACAATCCATTAATTTGAATTCCAGTCCGTCTCCTTCACATGACAATACTGAAGAGAACGTTCGTCCATCTACCTTCGTTGATAACGATGATTCATCAGATCCAATTCCATCAACTAGCAGACGCCATTGTATAACACCTTTGAAAAATATACATGAACAATCATGCGAAATTAATAATAGTTTGTCTCAAACAGTAAATATGCAACCTAAAACTTCCCCAGTTAGTATAAAAAACTGTACTAATTTCAATGTATATTTAAATTATAACTTTTATAAGCAATAAATGATTAGTTAGTCGAGTTTATTGTGTTTTTATTATTTTATTAAATTGCTTCATTTTTTCGAAACTGTATTAGAAATAATTGTTCAGTACACGTGCAGAACCGTTATTGCAACTTGTTCCGACTGTCATCCCTCACCTTCGGCTGCGCCTAGGCTCGGGTAGACATTTATCGGAACTCTTTGCAATGACAGGCTTTCCGCACTCGTAGTGAAATATACTATTCTATTAGAATTACTTGTAATCTTTATTAAATCTTATTCTATTCTATTTTATAAAAGATGACCAAGTGCGAGTTGGGCCTCACTATATTAGGACCATTACGAATGTGTGCGTGCGCAGTAAAATCAGTTAAAATAATATATTACCACGCATTTTGAATTTAAAAGATAAAAGGGACAGAAGAGAGATTTTTTAGATAAATATTTCTTAACCTTTTGCCTATATTACCTATTCGAAATCTTCGCTGCTAATTTGAATTAATTAATATTTTTTTTAGTTATTGCATAATAGCCCTGAATAAAACATATCTGATAAACAGAAATTTCGAATTACTGACTAGATTAGATTTTGAGATTGATCCATATATCATATTTTCATTTTTTCATAAAAAATGAAGATACTTTGTTTTTTAGATAAAAAAATATTAAAATTATACGTGTACTCCTTGAGGAGATTTGGACAATGACACCCCACATGCTGGAAACTAAAACATAGGAGTTTTTGTTCTCAGATTCGTGTGAAGCATGCATCTATTTTCTGGATGTTTTCGCTGTTAGTCTATACGACTCTTACAGCTTCATCTGATTCAGGGCAGGCCTGCAAGGCCGCGAGCTGATTAAAGGGAAAGGCAATGGACGTGAGGATGATGATGAAATGGTTTATGATTTGGTATTGTTACCAATCATCATGTCTCCTTTT
>DWHP01008783.1:0-10432 GCA_018247895.1 Parnassius honrathi | reverse complement strand
CCTAAGATTAAGTAAAAATAAATTGCGCATTCTGGCAAGAGCCCTAACTGGACACTGTTGTCTTAAAAAGCACATGTTCATCCTGGGACTAAGCAACTCAAGGATGTGTCGATTCTGTTCCGTAACGGAAGAAACGTCTCTACACATCCCAACTGATAGCGGACCCTTAATGCGTAAACGTAACACTTATCTGGGAAACTATCTACTTCGCCCAGAAGAAGTGAAATTGCTCACGGCTAAGCAACTCTTTCTATTTATTGAAGACATAGGGCTTAGCCGTGAACAATAGCCATAGCAGCGATCACAATAGATCTAGGTCGTAGTGATACTGGTCTCTTTCCCTAGACCTGCATAGATGCTCGCACATAATAAAAAAATCACATTTGACGTGGAAACACTAAACTAAAGTCGAATTAGCCCTGTTTCTTGATTCGCAGAGGAAGACACAACTATGATTTTAAACTAACTCCAAACTTAAATTTCCAAAGCAAACATAATGAAATTTCTATATTAATATAATTAACAACGTTATATTAAATACCAGCTTTAACCGGAGATGCGTAGAACCAAAAACCTGCAGATACATAAAAGTGGCATTTTGTAAACTTTAAGTTAAAGAAAGTTAAAGCATTGCGTTTAAGAGATCAAAAACATTTTTCAGTTTTTCGATTTCATAAAAAAGTCTTTTTTTCTATTTTCGGATAAATTATAGCCTCATCGCTATCACTATTAAAATTACTCTCTTTTGTTCGTGAAGCCTACATACGTTGCCTATTTTACCTACATACGTTGGCTATGAATAGGTATATTCAGGGAGTTATTAGCATAAAAGTTAAAGTTCAGTCCCGTCGCTCCACTCTCATAGTTAACGCGTACAGTAATATTAGTTATCACGTCTCGCCTGGAGTATATGGTGCTCTGGTATTTTGTGGCTGTATTAATGCTCTCATTGTGTTGTGCGAAGCCCGCCGACCCAGGAGATAGCGGTCTCACAGTGAAGTGTATCTGACGCTTATTGTGGTTCAAAGAGTGTTTTGTGCGTAACTCTCCTTCCTGGTTTCCTGGTAACCGGCCACCGTAAGTAGAGTTAAACACACCCGCCGCCTCAGATTTTAATTTTTGTGTTGCACACCCTAGCATTCCAGCGCGTTAGGTGTATAGGTGTTTATTTTAAGTAAACATGTCCCCGCCTGAAGCTGGGGGAGCTTGGTAAACATCTGTGCTTGTATTAGCATAGTTTACAATGTGGCTTCGTTTTGAAACGACGAACTCGCCTACTTTCTGCGTCGAGCCTTCCCCGACATCTGGGCTGTGTTTCTAACACAGCGTACCTAATGCTAAGCCGATAGTCCATGAGGAAAATGCCCTCTTTCTTTACTCCGCCCCTGTATCACTGGTTTCGTTCGCGTCATTGTACGACGCTGCGTCCTCCGCGTCCTCCGTGATGTACACCCGCGGCTCCTCGGATGCTGAGTCAGGAGACCGAGACGTGTACCCTGTCCAAGCCCGAAGACGAAGGCTTCACCCTCGTTCAGGGTATAAAGCGCAAACGCGCAGCACCCAAAAAGGCAGCCGGGGTCAACTCAGCTCCCTCTTCCCTCACGTGGTGCGCGCTCGAGCCCCCAAGCCTGCAGTCAATTCCGCGGCGAAAGGATTCACTGCTGAACGTAGCGAAAAGTCTCCGTCACCCATCGTCATCCAAGACAAAACCAAATGAAACAACCTTTCCAATTAGTTAAACTCAAAACATATCTACTGCTCAAAGGTGCAAAATGCCGGTCACGGCATCCATATGTTCGTTATTTCGACAAAAGAATACCGTAACGTGATTAATCATCTGCGTGCCCAGGTAATGAGATTCCATACCTACGCTCTACAAGAGGAGCGCTACCTTCGTGTGGTCATTCAGGAACTCCCCAAAGAGCTCGAGACCGTACACATCTTGGACGACCTCTAGAACCAAAATCTCCGAGTAAGTGAAGTGCACAGAACGTACTACTAGAAGGACCATAGATCAGTCCTAATGCAGCTGGTTCAGCCCGCAGGTGTGGTCCGTCAGACCAAAACTATCGTGGACTGGCGTAAGCTCGAGGTCAAACTCGAGTGTACGACTTGAACACGATTCCCGACAAAATAGACTCACCAGAGGAAGCCAATATAAGCGATTAGCGCTCTATCAGCCCACCTCTTTCAGGGCTAAAGACCCTTAAGTCTCTGTCCTCTTCCCACTCCTCATCACACTCTTCACGAACGACATACCTAAAGACACAGTAGTTAGCACTGCTCTTTTTGCCGATGACACGGTACTCTTCATCGCCCATCACAACAAAAGTATTTTCACTAAGATTCTCCAAGCAGCCTGACCGCTTAGGTGATTGGTTCCGCTTATGGAGAATCGAAGTGAATCCTGAGAAAAGTGTAGCAATATACTTACGAAATACCACCTTTCTCAATGGTCAAAACAGAATCCCAAGAAATTGATAAATACGATCATCCTGTTCGGCAGCCAGATCTGGAAATCAACGGCTAAATATCTAGGAGTCATTTTGTACCACGATTTGATACATATTCGCTCTGTTTGCAACCGTCTCCACCCGCTTGTTAACAGCTAAGACACAAGATCCATCTCTACAAAGCTTGCCTAAGACCTATCATTGCGTAGAAACAACTGCGTGAAAACTACACTTGCGTCCTACGCTGCCCATCGTCATTTGCATGACCTCGAAGTCGTCCAAAATAGATTCATCCGCAAAGCCACCGGAGCTCGACGGTATTAACTAAACTCCGACTTGCACAGACACTGTCAACTCCCGACGATCTCTGAATATTTCAAGAAAATGTCTCAGCGCTACTTTGGGAGGGCCGAAACATATCCCAACCCGTTAGTGCTAAACGCAGCCACCTACGCCCCGACTCCAAACGTAACGGAAAGTCTCCGGAGTCCCCGTAACGTTTTAATCGAACCCCCTGTTTCGCTATATTCCGACGAACCGACGGCTAGTCACACATGAACATTACACACTCGCCTAGTTCAAACAGCACATCAGCATTTCAAATTGCAATTAATAATTTTATTGGTGCTGGTGGGGCTCGAACCCGGGTTGCTCACGTATTGTGAAATTCACAGCGAGCGCTTAGCCTCTGAGCTACCACGGCTCTTCTGAGCTACCCCGGCTCTCCTAAAATACGGCGGCTTATTTGCATGTTATTAGCAAATAACCCTTGAGCATAATAGAAGTTTTTAATTATATATAACGGACAAAAACTTCTATTTTTTCTCAGATTTTGTATTTTAGCATGATTTAAAAAAGGAGTCGCTTAATTCGACTTGTATGTTTTTTATTTATGTCATGCGCTATATTCGTCCAATTTTAATCGATTTATATGTTTAATGTTGTCCTTCCGGAGTGGTTCCATATAAATTTGGATTTAGAGGACATTCTATTTATTATCTCAAAGAAGTTTAAATAATGTTAAAGCCAATTTAAATAAGTATTACAGTTTACTAAAGCCATTTAGAAATATATGAATTGGTATAATGAATATGAAGAAATTTGAATGGAATAATTATATAAATATAATGTCGAAACTGACGCTGAATGCTGAGTGAATGAAAATCGTAACAAGTCTGCTTATTCAGAAATCATCTATTGGAATTAAAGAAATATAAAGTGTGCCACCGTTTATTCAGTTCCAATAACGTTTAAAAGATCTTATTTCTAACATTTATTTTAATATCACAGTTTCATCATTAAAACGTCTATTCTTAGAGTGATATTATTAAATTACTGAATCAAAAACCGTTTCGACATTAAGACAATAATTATGAAAAAAATAGTTGCGATTATAGTAATTAATTAATGTGCAATGATTAATTTTTAATGAATGATATTTATGTGAACATCAGAATTATTACACACTTGTAATACTCATCAACAAAATATATAAACATAGTATGTAATTACTATTGTCTTTTATAAACATTTGACTTTCTTCTAACTAATTTTCCCTTCGTGCAAAATAATTTACTTAGCGCTGTATACTTTGCTACCTGAAAAAAAAAATACTTTCATTAGAATTATAAAAAAGTTGCAAAGACCGAAATGTGTCATAAACCGATAAAAGTAATTCTATTACCTTGGATACGCAGCATGCAGATCAGGATGTACAGGCACATGAGTAGTATGAAGTGTATGCGGCGACATAGCAGCTGCATTAATAGCTCTTATTTGCGCGCGTAACCTTTCATACTGTTCTGGTTGATATTGTGCGGCGATCGTCACTGTGCTGCCTGAATACTGCTGTAAATGTAAAGTTATTGTAAGTTTTTTTGTTAATTTAATATTTATTAACCAAAGTGCATTAACTTCAAAATACCTTGAGAGCAGCCGCAGCTTGTTCATGTGTTGCCCGTGAAAGATCGTGTCCATCAACACTTAATATGCGATCTCCTCTGTAAAGCATTCCGTAAGCTGATCCGCCAACAGACACACCAGATACAAATACTCCATATGTTTCTTCTTCCATTCCAATACATCCCTCAGCATTTCCTCCTAATCCTCCAACAATATCCATCCCCAAACGTGAACCAGTACGAACCAAGCGTACCATTCGAACGCATCTGAATAAAACAAAAGTATTTTTAGTACAAGAATTACGATTTATACGTGGTGCAGCCACATTGCAGCAATATTGTGGTTGTAACACGTATGGTTCGGCTCAACTGGATAAGGACACACTCTTCACGGAATACCAGCGTAAAATAGCAGTGAGTGTAAAAACCAGATATTTTTTAACTGAAAACCATGCATACATCTTAGTTCTCAGGAATGGCAAGGAATCTACATTTTGAATTATAGTCCAAGATAGCTTCAATGCCTAAATTGCCATCAGACGGACTGTGTGCTTATTCTATAAAAAATATGGTAACTATTTGTATCAGATACCTACCCATACTTACTGTGTATTCACGCCGTAAGCCATCACTAAAAGAAGAATAGAATTTAGAAGGTACAATTTTAAGCCTTATTTTATGCTACTGACTACTATTACTAGGCTACTAAATACTCCTCTGTGAGTATTTTGTATGTTTAGTGTACGTAAAGCGATTAATTTATCGTCTGGTGGTGTGAATTTAATACAGAGAATGAATTTTTTAGTAATTTCATAATAATGTCCACATGGCCGATTTTGGTCAAGCCAAGTCTCAATAAATACTAGCCCTGTATCTGCACAGGATGAGATTATTCCCTCACTCTTACAGTCCCATGGGACGGCAATCCGATACGCTATGCTTTCCAGAGGCACGAGGTAAAACACCGTCATCTAAACTTCGGGCTGTTACTGAAAATTCCTTGCCAGAAAACTCGATTCCTAATTTTTGAGCCTGACCAGGATTCGGATTCAAACTACAAAATCTGGGTCTACATAATCAGCAATCGCGCTTACGATCAAAGAAGCGGTCAGTAATTTTGTATTTTTGCAAAACATCTTATATTCCACCACCATTATTTTACTTTAGTACTACACAAAATTAATATTTAAAAATAAATGCTCAACATCTTAATAACAGCATTAGATCTCATATGACGTCTTGGTGTAAAATTTCCTGTATTTAACACACGAAATATGCACAGGAAAGCCAAAATGGTTTGCTATCACTCGTGGTCGTAATACTAAAATTCTTTTAAGAAAGTCCTTTAAGAAATCGTCGGCAATTGAAACTAATTATCTAAGATCCATGTAAAAACAACGATGTGCAGGTAGGTGCTCTTCGAACTTGGTAAGTTACACCACCATCATTAACCCGATCATATTCTTAGTGTAGTGACGACGGTAACAGTACACGTAATTGAGAGAGTTACAGTGCACGCAATTGAGGAAGGGAGGGAGGTGTATTTCAAACTAGGTGAGATATATAATTTTATATTTCAGTTTAATATAACGGATTATCACATAGTGCCGCCTGATTTTGAAAGATTAGAAAATTAGGTTAATACTTAATGAAATATTGTCGATAAAACGTGAATCATCCGTGGACTACTTAAAACGGCTGACAATGAAGAGATGAATTTAAAATCAAATATTGTACCTATATATAATTCGAATATGCAGGTTTTCGGCTACAATCTTTTATAAAATTCTTTGTAGTATTTGATACTTCTGTTATGTTGTTCAGACTGCAGATTGCTGCATCTTCTATTTTCTTCTGGGATAAAAAGAATCAGATAATTGAATGTTTCGTATGACGAGTGTAGAGAACCGGAGACCCTTTTTACTGAAAATGAGGAATTCCATCTTAGTCCTCACGAGTGACAACGCATCTGCATTTTGATTCATAATTGAGGATACATGGTGGTAATTCCATCGGGTGGACTGTGTGCTCGTTTGTCACCCTATCCCATAAAAAGGAAAAAAATGTATTTTATGTAATTTCCTGCAAGACAAAAATTACAAATAATATATTATTATAATATTTTATATCCTACTCTTCTGTTTAACTCTCGAGCGGATTTATCCTTAACTAGCTTTTGCCCGCGAATTTGTCCGCGTGGAGTTCGGTTATATAACGCCCATGTGTGAAAAAGAGTCTACTGGTACAAGTCTCAATTATAACTGGATGTCGCGGGCAAACGCTAGTAAACTACAAAAATTCTTAATACACCATATTTCTTTTTTTTTTTGCTAATCTATTACTGTATGCAAAAAATCATCAGACTACAGGGCGAGCTTACGCGTGAGAAAGCCACATAGAAAAACAATTTTCTCTCAAGTCTATATCCGCAAAGTTTAGTGTCTGCCCTTGTGATTTGTTTATGGTCAGTAAATCTCGACCTTTGTTTATTTTTCTTTTTCTCATATTTTAATGTCGACGATACAGATTGATCTGCTCCGCTGGTTAGAGATGATATTCCACTGTTTATAAAAAATGTAACACTTAAATGGTCAAGCTCTGAAAGGATCAGGCTTTTCAACAGGTACCTCCACGCGACACTGTAATTATCTTCGCAACAGTAGGCAGATAGGCATCAAAATGTCCATTAGATAAATAATGGCTAAATCGTAATCGCCGCTGAATATTCATTTGCCGTCGCATAATTATCACAATTGTAATTGTGTGTAATTTTGTACCATTTTTTTGTACAAATCGTCTGGTCTATTTTGGTTTTATATTTTTCTTCAATAAAAGTGCTTAGTTGGTCTAGTGGTTATAATAGTGCGACTGCTGAGGTCCTGCTGAGGATCATGAGGTCCTGGGTTCGAATCCCGGATCGGGCCAAAAATATTTATTGAGTTTTCTGTCAAGAATTTCTCAGTAGTTGCCCGGCGTCAGGAAGTTGGCGGTGTCTCACCCCCGTGCCTCGGAAAGCACGTAAAGCCGTTGGTCCTGCGTCAGATCTCTCTCCGATCGTATCAGTTTACCGTCCCATCGGATTATGACAGTGAGGGAATAGAGAGTGCACCTGTGCTTGCGCATACACTAGGGCACTATAATCCTGTCCTGCGCCGATGGCTAGTCTCCGTTGAGAGTGATCGCCGTGATCGAAATTCGGTCTGGAGGATTACATTGAAGAGTGTCATTAGGTAGGTAAATGTTTTCTCACATACGTAAAGTCAATGTCATATCTTAACGTATACATATTTACTGACAAAAGAACATAAAAGAGCTAGTAATATCATCATCATCATAATCAGCCTATTAAAGTCCACAGTCGAACATGGATCTATGAGGAAAATAGGTTGCTTTAATGAGGTATGATCGGCACGCTCGGCTGGTGGAATGGCAACCGCAGCTTTTCATTAATTCTAATTGTTAGAAAGAAAATACTGCTGCCTGTTTCACCTTTAGTTATTGCTGCTTACGACACCTACGGTACGATATGGACTGGTGGATATTCCTGCACCACCACTATACACGGGTGAAACTCATTATCGATCTCCATCAGCTCCAATAAAATCATCAGATGCAATTATAAGTGCTAGCTCACCACGTGCACACGTTAGGAAACCTGCATTTTAGCAATAAAATATTACGAGATACGTAAAGTCCGCTAACACGCAGTGGAATTGCGCGCTACGCTAATTGCTTATATTTACCTCAATTATGTTGATGTTATCTATCTTTTGGTCTCGAACACTGCAATGCAAGAGTTGCTATTCGAAGATAATTAGTCTATGGCGTTTCTCTTACAAAATTAGCACTAATGGGTTAGCTCGAACGGGAAATAATCACGCACATACAGAATGTTACATACTGCATATCGCCGCTGTGTTTCGTATGGTGAGTGTAAGGAAACATATAACCTTTTTACCGGTAGAGAGGCATACCATCTTAGTTCTAAGTGTAATAACACATTTGCGTTTTTATTCTTGATTGAGGATACGAGTATATTAATGTGTCTATGGACCACAGATTTTACTTACCATCGTGTGCACAGTGTGCTAATTTGTCACTCTGATTTCTTAAAAAATGATTAATGAGTGATGATGAAAAAATTGTTGAATAAACTTACTTAAACTTAGACTGCGTAAGGGAATTCAATACCCCATGTCGTCCCGCCGATGCCGTGAAAGTTGACTATGGAAAACAACATAAAGATCCCGTCGCTTCTTACGACACCTACAGGATGATATGACATACGCCACAGTTGATGCCACTAGCGCCATCTGGTATCAAGTATCAGAAATGGGAGTGTCAAGAAATTCCTAGAACTCCCCCAACAGCGCCATCTAGTGACGAATAAAAGAATTAAGCTTTTCTAGAAAGGACCACACTCGACCTTTCTGGACTTAGTCGGTCGGGACTACTATTAACTGGAACATTCTGGATGTTTCGGCAAAAAAGGACTATTTAAAACCGCTGAAAGTCGCGATGGAGGCAGTATTGAATTTGGTGATGCACGCGAAGCTTCAAAGTGAACTAAAGTGAATCAGTGTGATTAATTATTAGTGCCTTTTGAGTTTTAATTGGTATTCTATAATTAAAGTGTTAATTTTGGTAATTCAATCGGCAGTTTTTATAGTCACGAACCTTAAGCTCATAACAAATATTCTTACACCGCCACTACTCTGTATGGTCTGCATGTTCGTCCATGTGAAATTTATTCCTATTAAACTCCTCCATGATATAGGAGATAATCTGCACGAGAGGTTACGGATTTAAAAAAAAACATTTTTTGTAGTTGTGTGTGTACTTAATAATAAAAATAAATTTAAAAACAGCTTGGTAATAATCACCATATTCCCAGGGGTCATTATCAAATCAATATATTATATGTGGTAGAGCCCCGCTGCAGCTATATTATGGTAGTAGCACGAATGGGTCGGCTCGACCGAGGAACATTCATGCTCTCACAGAACACCAGCGTATAGCCGCTAAATAGCTTTTTCCGCTGTTTCGTATGCTGAGTATAGAGAATCGAAGACCCGTTTTACTGGATTCGAGGCATTCCATCTTAGTCCTCAGGGGTGACAACGCGTCTGAATTTGATTCTGATGTCTATGGGCCACAGCATCAGCTTACCATCAGGTGGAATGTGTGCTCGTTTGTCACTCTTATTCTATAAAAAAAATTTATGCGGCCTTTGTTTGATAAAAAATTTAACTTTCCGATAGACTATCTTATTTTTTTTTTTGTAAAAGCGGATAATGTACACATGAATTAATTACTGTCCTATAAAGCTGAGTAACTGTTACTGGGTACAAGATCCATCAATATGGATTCAGGTTCAGATATTTTATTTTCTTATCTATTTTGGCTTAGACTAGGTTCCGTATTAACCAAAAATATCCTTGAATATGCCCGGTACACCACTGTAATATCAAGCTTATTCGCAAAAACAGTCCTGTTCCGGATGATAACCCGATTGGTAGAACATAGCTTTGGTTGAGTATTTAGTAAGGCAATCTCTAGTTGACGAGACCGTAAACTGTTAATTTATATCATTGAATATTACGTATTTGCTATAAAAAATCTCAGTAAGCTGTTTTCACAGTGTATGGTTAGAGTATACGCAACGTCATATCATCCCGTGGTGGAAAAATAAACACGTGATGGGCAGCAGCATCTTTCTGACAACCACTCAGAATAATAAACATCTGCGCTTACTAACCGACTTGCCAAGTGTGGCAACTATGGTTAATATCCCCTTTTGAAGCAGCCTCTAAGCGAGGCCTATGTTCAGCAATGATGATGTAATACGTGGTAGAGCCATTCTGCAGTTATATTAGTAGTATAGTTGTAGCACGAATGGGTCGGCTCTACCGGGGAAGGACCACGCTCCCACATAATACCATCGTAAAATAGTAGCTTAATGCTGCTGTATTTCGTATGGTGAGTGTATAGAACCGGAGAGCCTTTTTACTGAAAACGAGGCATTCCATCTTAGTCCTCACGGGTGACAACGCATCTGCATTTTGATTCGTAATCGAG